>JARHVA010000337.1:2240000-2402500 GCA_037957365.1 Torreya grandis
ACCTATAAAAAGTCTATAAAAAAACTAAAACATGTACACAATATAGTCACATAAACATGAAAATAAATAAAATAAATTAAGTTATGGTAATAAAAAAATGTTTCATACTTCAAAAATCAAGGAAAAAGGACTCAAACCCTTCTTTGCAAATATCCCACTCAGAATTGCCAGAACACTCCAAAACCTAGTCATAAACAACTTGATATTAAACACATGAAATAACACTTCCAATTAAAAATAATACATTAAAAATATAATTTTAAATATATATAAAACTATAAAATACAAAAATAACAAGGTTTAATGTCAATTATTGGTCTTACAGACCAATATTTTGATCTCACTACACAGTCAAATTAGAACTAGACAAGCCATTTTGGTTTCAACATTTAAACCGATTTTAATATCTACCAAGATTTATAAAATAATGATCACTAATTTAAATTTAAAAAAAAAAAAAACAACACAATGTGAATTGTAAACTTCAAATTATTTCATAGAGTCTCAAACTCATTACTGTAACTTGCTTACCTAGAACTGCCAGTTTACCTCAAAGCATAATCATGGTGACAATGACCTTCAACACATGTATGACCATTTAATGAGACTTATGATGAATTTATATGATAATATTAGATAAGTATACCATTATTATATATAAAAATAATATGGTAAAATATAAATATTGGTCTTGTAGACCAATCTCATAACCTTATATCTTACTATCTCATTTGAACCAGATAGGTCAACTTGTGAGAAACTTTTTCACTATAATCACTTACCTCCAAAAAATATAAAAAAAATTATAATTTATTAAAAGTATTGAAAAAAATCTATGCACTTGGTTTCATCCCTATTTCATGATAACATATTCATAATCATCTTCTCACTGTTGCCTAGGTTTTTCACTGTTTGCAACATTAGACCTATTAGAAACTAGTTGACTTGAATGAATAGTTTAGCACACTCGAGTGATATAAAAAATATATAAAAATTAATGTACATACAACATGAGTCTAAATATTAATATTAAAACTATCCATACTTTTATTTGGTCAACTCTAACTGCTATAATGAATCATCAAGAAACTAGCACTTTCCTATAGGGTATATTCACACAATTGACAACTCAATCACACCTGGAGGTGATTTGAAGAGTTTAATACAAAATAAAATATCTTAATTTATTGTATCAATCCATTCTTGTTACCTTTGATCAATATTTTTAACATTGAGTCTTTATTAGGGTTCTAAGAGGATTTAAACCTATTTCCATTCTTAATAATCATTCATAAAGCATATCCCCTCAATCCAAAAAATAATAATTATAATTTTGAGCTAGTACCCTTCCAAATCTAACATGAATATATTAAGTTCCCATTCATAGGTTACACATGCCAATGAACACTTGAAAGTCCTTATTGGGTTTGTATGCCTTTATTTTGTGTACTTAAGAAACCTCAAAACCATTTTTCATTCCTTTTATTATAAAACACTACCTAAAAATTTGTGAACATGATTGAAAAAACATATCATACTACTTTCCATACTCACATATGCAAACTTGTCTTGAAAACTAACCATGACCCCTCATTAGGCCACACTTTTTCTCTTTGCTCTTTAGACCTTGACCTACAAATCACATTTTACCTTGAAACTAACCTTCATACCTCTTTCCACATGCTATCAACCTATCTCACATACTCAATAAACATATATAATGATTATATAGTTCCATAAAACCTTCATAGGCCTTGAAAATAGATCATGATGCCTCATTAGGCCAAGTAGGGTCTATAAGTGGTCTAGTTTCATACTTGATCTATAGATCCTACCATTATAGGCTCACCCTTATAATTTAATGAGTGCTATAATTCCTTAGATGCATGATAAAGGAGCCATATACATCCATTCATGCCTATGTGCACTCATCTCACTAAGCCACCAATCTCATACCTTATCACAAGGACTTTACATTTCATGACTAGTGCCATATATAGGCTTCTCAAGCACTTTAAAATTGAAAAATAATATTTAAATACATATAAAAGTATCTATTCTTTACTTACATGATCACATAATGATAAACAACCTCTCACAAGCTCATGTTTACTTTACCACACTTCACTATGCACACCTTCTCATAGGCTCTAGACTAGGCTTCTCAACACACCTTATACTCAAGAACTAGTACTCAAACATGATTTCCACTACAAAAATATTAAGATAAACATTGGAATCAACCAATAAAAGAGTCATAAGGTTACCTTAAAATTATCTTTCAATAGCAGAGACATTTAGGTTGCCTTTAAATTCTCTCTTATCATATAGCTTCCTTGTCACATCAAGCACACAAGCTTATACCTTAGAGACCACTCACCATATATATTCAATAGATGTACCTTGACATAAATGACATCAACCTTGACATAAAATGACATTAACCTTGACATTAATGGTAACACTTCTCAACAACATCATGTACACATGTGTTTATGTCATTTTTGAATTCATTTCAAAAGAAATGAAAAAAGCATACAAAAGAATCAATAAAACTTTTCATAAAAAAATTATTAATTTCATCTATCATTATCATTATTATATGAAATATAAATCTAGTTAAGGGTATTATAAGGTTAGAAACATAAAACCTAGGGTTATTTAGGGTTAGGGTTTGTGAAATATTTGAAGTAATTAATGTTTACCAAAAAATTTCAAACTTTTAAGACTTAGTGAATGAATAGACTTAATCAAGTTAATAATATGAAATAAATATAGCTACTAATTTGTTCTATAATTGATTATCTTTGACTTTTCTAAAATAACAATAAATATTGGAAGTAATAACTTAGCTAGAAAATAACTGAGACAAATGATCTAGGTGATGGAAACTAAGGTGGAAACTAATCTAAGTGTCATAAACTATATTCTAGTGTTAGAACCTCTCATGGATAGTAGCACCATAATTGGACAATAGCATCATTATTATAAATATGGTAGTAGTGTCCTAATATTTATGGTAGTGTCTTATGTGTAGGACTATCCTAAGCTTCTAGGTGCACCTGTGTCTAGATATTTGAGGTCTGTTCCTTTATGCACAAGTATTGAAACCCTATATTTTTCCTATTATGATTGATTTTATGAGTAAACTATTATCACTCAAAAGTGTACCCTTACTAAGAATGTGTGAATGTTCTCACTTCTATTGATACAATGTAAACTCTCCAAGGTGTGGGACCTTATAATTGGATATAATATTCAGATGAAGTTCTAGTTCCCTTTAGCACATTCACCTACTTCTATATAAACTATCTAATTTTTTGCTTTCTTGATTAGGAAAATGGTAGAAGGAACAATGCTAAAGCTAAAAATAGAATTGAAAACTAAAAATTGGGGTGATGTACTAGTGTTAAGGTTAATTATGCCTATACTTGACATAATTTAGAATCTAATAACTTTCACACATTCAATTCATATTCATAGAGTGACCCTTGCAAAAGTATTTAGCACAAAGGTCTTGACAAACACCTCCACTAGCTTGGGAGGAATGAACAATGGTTGAATTCACTTCCATATTAGGTAGAAATTAGACTTAGAAAATTTATATGACCTATAATAATGTTAATTTTATGCATAAAGGTGAGATATTAAGACATAAAAATAGTAAACAATTATTCACTAAGTTTTATAAATGAATTAAGACCACACTTCATGAACAACTTGAAGATGGAGGAAAAATTTAACTCTTTATTACTTCAAAGGTGAGTTAGTAAAAATTTTTGTAGATTTTTAGTAATTAAAAGGCATAATTTAACCATAATAATTAAAAAATGAATTTATATATATAAAATAATAAGAAAGAGAAGACAATAATTTCCAAATGAGTCCACATGTAGTTCCTAGTCCACTCATGCTTTAATTGAAAATTCAACTCAAAATTAAACTCACCTTCAAATCCACTTTTAATTCTACCTAAAATTCAATGTAACATTTTATTTTAAAAGTTATTTCATGGAATATGGCATGGTATGATAAAGGGAGTCTATTTTTGCATGTTTAAAAAGTCAAAGGGCTCTTCATGCATTTTGAATCTTGAGTTAACTTGTTATGATCTTGCATACAACTTTTGATCTTCTTTAGTTAACTCTTTTTGGTATTTATTTAATTCATCTTGGTATTTTATGATTCTTATAATTATACTTAATTGGAATTCACCTGAATCTTGAGTTGACTGAGCTTCTTTAATTTCAACTTGGAGTTTGACTTCACTTATCTTGACTTGTAACTTGCATGCAACTTGACCTTTTTACTTTTTAAAATGTTATCACTCTAGAGAGCACCCTATTTGAAGATGTAAAAATCAAAACTTATCTCTATCTAATAAAATTTTATCTTCTTAGAGTGTGGGTGACTATATTAATAAGAAAATCCAAAGAGGGCTGGTTCCCTTGAGATCTACTACTAAAACTAATCTACTTTTGATTTTGGGATGAAAAGGGAGAAGGAAACTAAAATGGGAAATCCTATCTAATGGGGTGATGCACTTGAATTATTGGTATTATATAAAATATTTATAAAATTTAATAAAACACACATATGAATCTTAAAGAAAACTCTACATTCAAACCTGAACATCAGTGTTTCAAAAGAAGGCCTGAAAAAAGTTTTCAAAGCAATTTTTTGATCCTAGCTCTTCTAATGACCTATAGAGGATGAGATTTTCATAGTATGTGTGGAAAGGACTTTAAAAAATGGAAATTATATGCTAATTTTATGTTGGTACATAGTCAAATTACAATCTAATCTAATTCAAAATCATATGTAAAAGATTTTCTTTATTTGATAAAAATGGTGTCAATTACAATTTCTTCTCTCTTAGGAATAATAAAGAATGACTAAAAAAAGCCAATATATATGTATAAAAAATGTTAAAAATAAAGTGTAATTGAAAGTTTATAAGGATTAGTCTTGATTAGTTAATTCAAGACTAACTCTTTTCACAATATTTAAATAATTCATCAAAAAACTTTTAACTCCATAAAGCATGCATGGATCTTCAAACGTTGGCATAGGAATAAGGTGGTGGGCCCATGTTAACAATTAAAAATATTTTTCATGAAATTATAAACCAAAATTTATTCATGAAAATAAGATTGAAGTGTTGAAAGCCCTCAATTAACATGTTAATCAAGGATAGGTACAAGACTTGTCAACTAGTCAACTGAAGTGCAAGACTAGTCAACTAGTAATAACCTTGATTTGCATGAAAAAAGACCTTGAAGGATGAAAAAATTGAATGATAAATCCATGGAAAAATATATATGCCACTTGGAAACTCAAATCTAGCTCCTTAGATATCCATCCAATGCTAATCTTCAACTTGACTATTTGATTAACTACGCCTATTAAGCCCAATAGTCCTAAAATCCAATATATGCATTTGAAATCCATTAAACCTAAAACAATAAGCCATGAAAATTTCAAAAACAATTAATTAGATCTGTAACAACTTTCCTCATCACCATATATGTGATTTTGATGAGAAAACTCTTGCCATTCAGTCAATAAGGTTGACTAGGCCTATTTTGCTTTATTTTCCTATAGAATGGCGATTTTGATTGAGATGGTAGAGACACTTATAGGATTATTTATGATAAAATTAATAGTTTATGATAAATAAAAAGTCTTAGGATTTGAGATCCATTGATTATATTTCATTTAACTACTCTTTATTTCATTTTACCTATTTTTTTCCAAAAAAAATGATATATACCCTCATTTGTATATCTCCATATGAGAAATTGGAATTTATTGAATCTTCTATAAGTTTAATTGATGTTTAAAAATGTTTTATGTTTATCCATGATGATTTTATGTCAATAAAAACCACTTTTTATAGAATTACCTTTTTCAGGGTTTAAGAGGGTTTTAAAGCTGAATCTTCAAAATGATGATTCATGAAGTAAAGACATACAAATAAAAAAATATTTATATTTATGTGTATAAAAATATCCCCCATAAAATTACTAGAAATATTGGGTTCCCATGAAAAATATATGAAAAGTTACTATGTGAAGGAAATTTGCATGTAGGGTTTTGACTTCATTTTGGGCTACCTATGTTCTTAATGATTGTAAATAATGAAAAAACCATAAAAATATCATAATTTTTCATGATTTTTAATTAAATATGGTTCCTAAAAACATACTAATAGTATTTTTTTCAAAATCCACATGTGGTGAAAGATATGGGCATCTGAATAGGAGGCTCAGAAGGGTGTTTGAAACTGCAAAAAGTGAAAAAATTCACTAAGATGAAAATAACTCATCAAATAATTCAAAAATACTGAAAAAATAGTCATAGGACCTGTACCATGCTATCAAAATACTCTAAAAACATTCCTTGCTTTAAAATTCCAAAAATGCACTTTTGGCCTATATGCCTATTTGCTTGCAAAAGCTTATATGAGCATGGTTTGCATAAAATTTGGAGTTTTGACACTCTTTAAAGTTATTATTATGATTTAATAACATAATTCCATTATTTTCAAACTTTTAACTATGTTTATAAACCTCTATGACACTCTAGAATGATGCTTACTCCAATGGTGACCTCAAATAGACATGTTAAGGACTATGCCAAAAAAGAAAGTATCTCCACCTTTAAAATGTCCATGAATATTTTAAAAAAAATTATCCAACTAATGATGACCTTTTTTACAAAATTTTATGTCCTTAAACCACATGTAACTCCCAGAAACCTTAAATTTCTCTAAAAATTGACCCTTGTGCATGGATTATCTACATATTTGACTGAGTTTTGTGTTTTTATTATATTTATATGTTTTATAAGGTAAAAAACATCTTAATATGCCTTAATAGTCCTTTAAATATCTTAAAAATAACTTCTACCCCTATTTCTAGCATGATTTTAAGCCTCAAACAAGGTAAATAGGCTTCTCATTAGCATATTTTATACAATGGAGTTGTACTATGATCATTAATTTTGAGTTGGAAATGTTACTTAACCACTAATTAAATTCATTATTTCTCACTTATCACTATTTTTATGTCTTCGTTGCACTGGATATCCCTTAAAGAAACCATCAACCCTCAAGCCACATGAAGTAGTCTTGGAGGGTGACTATATTGCATAAATTTGGCTTTGGATGTTTGACATAGTTCAAAGGATTTAGATCTCCATATAAAACCCTCAATAATTCCTTATATACTTATATTTAGTTTTGGAAACCCATGTAATAATCAATTAAGCATGTGATTTCTTTATAGAGTTAAATTACTTGTTTGATCCTTACTAGGCTAACCAGGCTTATGACTCTGTGCAACACAATGGTAGTGAGATATGGTAAGAAATTAAGGTATTTATAATATTCTCCCCTTCATGGTTCCTTGGATACTTTTAAATCACTTTAAAACCATTATCACATGCCATTGACAATACTATGACTCTCAAACCATGTTTTAAAGCTTTTGAACAACATTATTATGTATATGTCTGATGTACTTGAATGTATGGGTAGTCCTTTGAGATTTTATTAATGACCTATGGATTATATTTTCATTATTTTCTTCATCAAACCTCCCATGGTTTGGACATGAAATAATGTTACAAGCCTCTACCTACTCTTGTTCTTGCTAGCATTGAAAGGTCCTTGATTGTGCTTAAGTAGGCTACGGCTTGCTTCTTTGTAGATAACTTATTGTGGACTATTATTGAATCTCCCTTGTTAACCATCTTACCTCATCATTATCCAACTCCCTTTTAAACTTAACTATAAACACCACTTTCACTTTCTTGAAACCCCTACTACTGGTTTGAAGGAAAGCTCTTAGGCTTATGACGACTATGGGAATCCTTTGAGGTACTTGAAAGGTGTGTTTAAGCTTAATTAAGGTCCATTGCGATAGTTAATGTAAGGTGATATTTTTCCTTTGATTCAATTAATCTATGAAATTCTTCATCCTTATATGAGTATGCCAATCACAACTTAAGAACATTTTTTCAAACTCTAAGTGGATCCATGACATCTAAGGTATATGTTCTATAGGATTTTGCTATTAATAGGCCTATGGGTACTCTTTAATTATAGGTTACCCTATTTGTAAATTTTTCATGCTTTTGGTGACCTCAATTTTAGTGATTGATGTATTATATGCCACATTGATGTCTTTCACAACCATAAATTGAGGCATACTTACATATCTTGGAAGGCTTATTGATGGTCAAAACCCTTACCACTATGGATATCTCTGTATAAGCCTCTAGGGTTTATTTTAATTTCTCATTAGCCCCATCAATCCTTATATGAATTACAGGGTTATTTTTTTTCTTGATGATCAATTTCTCTCAACACCTTGTTGAACAAGTGACCTTCAAAGCACTACAAATATTATAACCCCTATACTATAGTATTCCTCCCAAGGTAGCTTTTAGATGGCTGTAGATTGTCATCTACTACTTGTAGGTAAATTTCAAAACCCCTCTTAGGATTTTCTAGTTTTAAATTATCTTATTATCCTTGAAAAATATGAGATTACCAGTCTCAAAAGTCTATATTTCCTTGACAATCAACTATCCATTAAAAGTCTATACCTCTTAGGGATTAGGCTTTTCTCCACTGTAGAACAAGCTTGTAGGTTTTCTATATTAGCTATGATATGATTCTTGATTGGTGTATGAACCCTATTTATTGTCATGAGACCCTTTGACTATTATTCATTTTATTTCTAAGACCTCTTGGTCATACTAGACCATCAAGGAGATTATTCTTTAAATTTGAATCCTCATTGTCACTCATGACATCACCTTATCTGACTATACTATTATAAGTGATCATATTGGTGTCAAGGACCAAATTAAAGGTCTATGTAATCCTTCTTAGCCTTATGTTAGATTCCTTATTTCATCCTTCATTGAGGCTTCCACTATACCTTGAGCAAGGTCTCTCTATCTTTTGAATCTCCATTGAACTTGTATATCCATACTTTGGTTGTGTATGGTGGTTGTGATGTCACACTATATAGAATGAGTTTGCATATGCCCTTAAGGGAGGTCCAACACTTGATTTTTATTTATTCTTCCTTATGATTTATTTATTCCCTCACTCTTCTAATAAGTCTTCCCATACCTTGATTCTTCCTTGGATTATATGACCATACCCCAACTAAGTTAGTTCTTGCTATAGGTACACCATTCATGATTATACTTGTGCTCTTAAAGGTCTAAAAACACCTTTATCAATGATCATGACCCTTTGATCATGCTTTGGATCCTTTATAATGGAATTATGGAATGTAGGTGGCTATGGGTGATTAAACCATGAAAGGAGGATGAAATATTTTGAAAAGGAATGAATGGATATGAAAAAGAGATGAAAACACCTTGATAATGGTTGTGTATGGTAGTGGTATGAAGTGAGTGAGGTAGAGGTGGGGAAGAAGCATCTAGAGGCATGATGAAACCATGGAAAATAAAAAAATGAAAACAAGGACTCATAATCATCATCATCACTTCACATGACCTTGAAGGCCATTAGAGTAGGGCAAGAGACTAAAATTGAATCGTAGTTTTCTTCAAAAACCTCAAAATTTTCAAAAATTCCTTAATTGTTAAACTAGCACATTTAGACACTTAAAAGCATGGAGATGGGATTTATTTCCTTGAAAAAAGAATAAAATATAATAATTATGATTGGAAATTATGAAAACCTGATGGAAACCTTAAAAACATGAACTTATTGAAAACTTGAAGCTGCCATCTCCTTCCATGACCATACAACTTATATTTGCAATCTTGTTAACTATAGATTTGATTAGATAAATTGATGAGATTTGTTTTACCTAAAATTAGATGAATAACATCTGAAGGATGACATGGAAAGCTATCTTTAATCCCTAATATTCTATAACAGCTTTAATTTACTTGAAAATATACCCTACTGAGGATAAATTGGAGAAAACCAATTGCCTTTCTGGTTACAAGGTAGAAGAATTTAACCTATTTTCAACTAAATGGTTTATGAGCTGAGATATTCCAATTGAGAATCCACTTATACCATCAATAATCCCTTTGAGTCCACTTTCTTTACCCCAAATTTTAGAGATGTACCCTTCCTTAGTAGTATGTACCATTCAAAAAACCTACAAGTAGGTCCTTTTGTGCAAACTAGGCAAGTGTTAATAGAAGACTAGTTTTGGGCCTGTATGTCCATGAATTTCCGTGAAACTCATGATAGATCTTGATAATTACCTAAAAATGATAACCCCTACCTTTTTTATATGGAATCCATATTATTGCTTGCAAATGAGAAAAAATAAGCCTTTTCCTACCTTATAAAAAGAAATCAAAGCTTCCACCACTTGAAAAAGAAGCTTTTAGAAGAATTATGTGGTATAACATGAAAAAATATACTTTTAAAATCTTTTTTCATGCTTTAAATGTGGAAATTGGCATGTGGGAGTGGTTTTGGGGCCTTTTTGGCTTAATTAGCATATCAAATGACTTTTTTATGACTTGAAACTTTAGACATAGGCTATTTTGATGTTTTTGGATATGACTAAAGATGAATTGTATATTTTAATGATCTTTTAAAATTATAATTTTGAAATTTTTTCTCAAAAAATGTATTTTTAGGTCATAATTGACCATCTATAAAGGGATAATGACTAGTTTTTTGAAAGATTCAATTGATAAGGGTAGTAATTTGACCTTGGCAGGTCAAATTACTAACACTAAATTTAGCCCAAAGGGGGAATAGTATGAGAGAGATTTCATGATGATGTTATAAAGAGTATTTGAATGAAAATAGGGCCTCAAATATTTACCAAAATGAAAACTCAACTTCTCCACCTTTGCATGTTTTAAACTCCACTTTTCTAGGGCTAACTAAAGATTATTTTTGTTGGCTTGACATTTTCTAAATTTAGCCAAAAGGGGGACAACCTGTATTTTTTAATTTTATCTCTCCTAAATTAAGAAATGTACATGAAACCAATTTTAAAACTTAAAGGACATAAAAAAATTCATTGTCAAATTTCATGAGATTTCATTGAATAAAAGTCAAAATATGCAATTTTAGGTGTCGACTATCTTGAACAATTTCATTTTTGAATGCATGTAGATCCAAGTTTTTCCATTTTATTGAGTTTTATGAGGCCTAAATATGTAATTATTTTAAATTAAGACATTTATTAACCCATCTTATCATTCCAATAATTGGATGTCCTCAACCAATCACTTAAACCACTCAAAACTTGCCTTTTATGACTGCTTCTCTTGCTTACTTAAAACCTTGATGCTTGATCCTTTACCATTATCCATCATTTTATTGGTATAAATAGAATTAAACAGAGATTAGAACACAAATATGATAAAACATGATAATAATCTCACACTCTATATTATTTCTAATGCATACAATAAATGCCTATTACATAGTTTATATAGAAATTACTTTTCCTATAATAGGGGAGATCAAATCTTCACCATAATATCCTATAATAACATGATATCAACCAAATAAATAAATAAAATAAACCCCATCTATTATTGTTATGCATAATAATAATAATAATATACCAACAAGAATCTAATAATGTAATATTAATAATTATGTTATTTATAATTAATAATGTGAACACCACACCTAAACATTCACCCATTTTGAACATTATTAATCCTATCTACACCCCCTTAATGTGAGCATGGGGAGAATATACATCTTCAAGATATGGCATAAATAGAATCATATGCCAATGCATACTTTTAGGTTTGCATAATACTATTTGAATCTTGCTATCTAGATCTTGATACACATGACCACTACTATGCAAAGGAACACATCCTGCATTTACTTTATGTGATCAAAACATACGTGTCACTAGATAATCATTTCCATAAATAAGTATGGTAGTTAGAGGATCTCTATATTAAATGATTTTTGTCATTAGCTTCCCTCCTATATAATTGTTTTCCACATTCTTTTATATCTACACTCTTCCTTTTATACAAAAATCATAGGTGTTCCAAATAAGTAGGGGAATGAAAACACACACAACTCACAAAAATTAATATCACGAGGAATAAATCCTCATTATCATCTGATGCAACCTTTATTAATGTTTATTTCCACCCAAAAAAAATAGTGTAGATGGTTTTCATTTCCATTGAATAAATATCCTTTGTATTATTTGATTTGGTGTAAAACACATCACACTAAAAAAATGAAGAATCACACTACAAAAATTTCACCAAAAGATCTAAGCCTCATTATTGGTGATTGATGAGATGCTTTGGAACCTCCAGCCTCTATTTCCTCCTTCCTCTAGTAGAAGAAGCTACTCACTCAATAAAAAAGTTGATGAAGTTCAGATGTATTAATTGTTTAAGGGGAAATCCCCCCATAATGTTGATGTCATGTACAAGTGAAAATGCATCTGTGAGATAATTTTTTTTTACAATTTTTGAAAATGACTCTATGTGACACTTAAGCCTAAATGACTTTGAAATTTTTGACATATGGACACTTTGAATTTTCTAAATTGACTCTTTTTGATAATAATGACTTTTACAGACATACATTAACATGGTTTCAACAACAAAATGACTCAACATAAAAATGACTCATTGACTCTTTTAAAGACACATATAAAAAGGACTATTTTGATAAATTTAATATATAAACTCAAAACTAACATTAACCAAAAATATATCAAAAGGACTATAACTTGATGACATAGAAAATTCTAAATAGCTAACTTTTGGGGTCAAGCCATTTAATGTGTCAATCTTTCATGTGGTTTGGTTTTGTCTTCTTCTGAGATAAAAAATGGTAAAGAAATGACAAGTTGGGTAGATCAGGTTTTGGTTTATCCTTCTTCTAATATTAGGGGATAAATTTTGGGTTCTCCATCTTTCAAGATAAGGGAACTAGGTAAAGAAAAAGTATAAAAATCTGATGATGGGATCATGTTAAATCTATTGGATTCTATGATGGATGAAGTTGTTCTAGGCATGCAAAATATGTTGGTGGGATGGTTTTTTGCTTTCAAATCAAATGTAGATCTGGTGTGTAAATGGGTAAAAGATAACTAGATAATTAAAAGACTAATTACAACCTCTAATATGGTAGGTGGTTTGCTCCTTTTTCATTTTTCCCTTAAGGAGGACTTGATTGTAGTTATTATGAATGGACCCTGATTTTTTGATAAAGCTCAACATAGTAATCTTGCTTTATGCAAATAGAAACTAGGTTTTGACCCTAACTTGGATCAAGATACCTAGTTTACCCATGGAATTCTAAGCTCTAAGGATCTTTTTAAACATTTCCAATTCATTTGGCCCATTTTTGGTTATAGACAAGGTAATTATGTAATAATCTAGATTACTTTTTACTTGGGTTTGTGTTAATTTTGAAATACATGTAGTTATACCTACCCAAATCACTCTTAATTCAAGATATGGGAAGTGGATTCAATATATCACATATGAGAACTATAGTCCTTTTTTCCAAAATTATGATTTTTTTGGGCATCTCATAAATAAGTGTAAAAAACTTATTATTAAGAGGGATGAACTAAAAGAGAAGGAAATGATGCATTCCAGTGTTGAATCCCTAGTTGATACTATTAAGGATTCATCAATAGGTATTAAATATTCTAAAATAGATCAATAATGTTTACCATAGAAAATACAATACCAAATCACCCCTTTAGTAATTCTCCACCTTCACCATGATAAAGCAAACAAGGTAGAGTTGGCTATCTTAGAGAAAACTCAGCAATAAAACAACCCTTTAATAGCTCTATAGGACCATAGTAGAGCAGATAAGGGAGAGGAATTTAATTAGGATATTTAGTCACTTAGATAAGAAGGAAAATTAGTGGTAGAGGATCATATGAAGTCTATACCTATGTTAGGAAAGGCTCAAGAGGATGAGTATACCAATGATACTTCTGAGATTTTTAGTGGAAGTTTGGAAGAATATTGGACTCCTATAGGCAAAGGTAGGAATAAGAATTTTGTGAAGAAGGCAGATGTGGGAAATGAAAGTAAACAAGGGAGAACTTCTCAAAGAGAGACAAGATCAAGGGAAGTAGCTAAAGAGGTTTCTATGGGTAGACAAAAAACTCTAGAGAACCTCTCAAGATCTAAAAATTTTAATAAATGACTAGACTTATGTGGGTCTACTTAGAAGGAAAGATGTACCATACATTAGATTGGTACTAGTTTATTCTAGATATGAAGATAATTTATTTGAATATTAGGTGGTTTAATAGTCATCAAAAAAATATTTTGGTTAAAAGTTGCATTTTGGATAATAAAGTTGATATTATTATGCTCCAAGAAACTAAAATGAATGAGGAAAACTTGTCTGACTCTTTAAATTATATCTAGCCAGGGGATGAATTTTATATTAGTGCATCTTGTTAAGCATGAAATACACTGAGGGGGTGGGGGTGAATCAGTATATTATATATCTTTTACTTAATATGATTCATTTTTTAACCACTTAATCACACATTCAAGATATGCAATAAAATGTAAAAATAACATACACCACACAAGAGAGATAGAGATACACACTAGATTTTTACATGGAAATATAAAGTGGAAAAAACCATGGAGAACAATCTCAAGTATATAAATAAGAACCAACTCAAATTACAAAGTTCACAAGCACCAAATTTCAAGAGCACCAACCCCTTTACCAAGCACCAACACAATAACTATTTGTGAGCACCAACCCATAGGAGCACCATTCCCTTGCAAAGATTTGTGAGCACCAACCCATAGGAGCACCAACCCCTCTTGTGTATAAAACACAACTATATATTAATGTTTCTTAATCAACAAATTATAGAACTCTACAATATCTCTTACTTTTCTCTCTTCTTTTATTTATAAAACAATTACAAAACCATGCACTCTCTTGCATATTAAAAATGGCTTCTCAAGCCTTTATTCATAGCTTTCCAAATAACCTTTGGCATTCACCCTTTGTGACCCTTTAATCCTCATGGAAAATGGTTCCAAACTTGCATGACCCTTCATATCCTTGCATTTGAAAAGTCACATGGTGTCCCTTCATAAGTAAATGCATCCTTTCCTCTTTTGTCTTTATCTTGGTGACCTTTCAAATTCCTTAAGGTGACTCTTCATGGAAAAATGCACCATACCCTCTTTTGTCTTTACTTGGTGACTCTTGGAATTCCTCAAGATGACTCTCCATGGGAAAATTCATCCCATTCCTCTTTTGTATTTACCCCATGATTCTTTGACTTCTCCATGGGCCCTCTTTTGACTTTTATGCAACCAAAAATATATTCATTAATATTAAATAAATATTAACACACATTAGATAAGATATGAATATTAAAAACACCATTAAATGTTATGGGGCCTTTATCACTGATATTATACCTTTGATATCAATGATAATATTTCCAACAATCTCCCCATTTGTCAGTGATGGAAACCTCAAACTGAAACTACCCCATCCTAAAATCTACACATATTACCATCTAAAAAGGATATAATAACTCCCCCTTACTATAGAAACCTATACCTATTCCCTGTACCTATTTTTGCACCTATTTTTACATATGTACCTATACCTATACATATTTATGTTCATCTACCCCTTTGACATCAATATAAAAGGGCCTATCTTGGAGCTAACACTTAGCTCCCCCTCAACTAATGTTAATCCTCAATGGCAGGAAGTAAAATAAATTACTCCCAACTTCTCCCATAGATACTCAAATGTGTCTTTTGGTAGTGCCTTTGTGAAAATATCTATAATCTACTTTGTAGTACTGATATATTCCATCTTAACCTATTGATCTACAACTTGCTCTCTCAAGAAGTGATATCTAATGGAAATATGTTTTGTTCTTGAATGCATCACTAGATTCTTTGAAATATTAATAGCACTTATGTTGTCACAAAAAATATAAATAGGTTCATCATATTTTACCTTGATAGCTTCTAAAGTTTGGTTCATCTAAAGCACTTAAGGACAATACAATACTTCTACAATATATTCTACTTTATCTATAGAAAGTGATACTGAGTTCTACTTCTTGCTTAGCCATGATACTAAGCTATCACTGAGGAATAAAGTTCCTCCACGTGCACTCTTTATGTTATCCAAATAACCTACCCAATCTAAATTTGTATAAGCAACAAAAGTGAAATCTTTGCGTCTAGGATACCATCCATAATCCAATGTCCCCTTGATATATCTAAATATTCTCTTCACTAACTAAACATGACTATATTTTGGATCTGACTGATATATTACAACCATACCTACTACATGCATGATGTCTAGCCTTGATGCTATCAAATATAAAATACTACCAATCATAGATCTATATAAATATTGATCTGTAATAGGTGAATCTTCATCCTTGCTCACCTTATTTCTTGTACTCATTGGTGTGCCAACTAGTTCACAATCTTTAAAACCAAATTTATTCAACATTTCCTTGGTATATTTACTTTGAGATATGAAAATTCCTTTATTTGATTGAAATATTTGTAATCTTAAGAAAAATAACAATTCTCCAAGCATAGACATATCAAATTATTTTTGCCTATTATAAGAAAATTCTTTTGTCATCTTTTCAATGTTTTCTCCAAAAAAGATGTCATTAACATATACCATAACTATCAATTGATGTTCATCTTCTATTTTGATGTAGAGATTATTGTCAACAAATCCTCTCTTGAAAGCTTGATCATGCAGGTACTTATCAAGTCTTGCATACCAAGCTATGGGAGCTTGTTTCAATCTATATAGTGCTTTCTTCCCTCTGTATACATGGCTACTAATATTTGAGAGAATAAATCCCTCAAGTTGCTCAATGTAGACCTCTTCTTCTAGATTCCCATTTAGGAAGGTAGATTTGACATCCATCTAAAACACTTTGAAAATTTTAAACACTTTATATGCAAAAAAACATTCTAATAGCCTCTAGCCTTGTCATTGGTGCAAAAAATTTCTTCAAAATCTATTCCTTCAATCTTAGCATATCCTTTACATACTAATCTTGCTTTATTCCTTATCACTTTTTCATTTTCATTCAACTTATTTTTGTAAACCCATTTTGTTCCTATCACATTATGATCTTTTGGTCTAGGCACTAATTCCCAAGTATCATTATTTTCTATCTGATTTAATTCTTCATCCATTGCCTTAACCCAATGCTTATCATGTCTAGATTCTAAAAAAGTTCTAGGCTGAATTTTGGATAACAAAGAGAAATTAACTTGCTCAGATTCACTTACCATCATTCTTCTAGTGAAAATTCCTTTATTTATGTCATCGATGATGTCAATTTTATTATGATTTATCTAGACATATTTGGATGGATTTTTGGTTTCCTTTTTCTCCTCCTTTTCATCTTCATCTGATTCTTCACAATCTTCCTCTTCAATGATTTCAAGAATGTCTATTAGATCACTGATTCTTTATGCTACATTTTATTTTATCTTGACACTTGCACTTTCAAATATTTTCTTGGTTCTTTTGTTATAACATTTATAAGCTTTAATTTTTCAAGAATAACCAAGAAATATACCTTCATCTACTCTAGATTCAAACTTACCTAGTTTTTCATTGATTCTCTTTATGAAGCATTTACTGTCAAAAACTTTAAAATAATAAACTATAGCTAGTTTGTCTTTCCATATCTCATAAAGAGTCTTGTCACTATTGACTCTCAATAATGATCTATTCTAAATATTCACTATTGTACTAACTACCTCTCTCCAATATTTATCTGGTATCTTGGATTCATTTAGCATTTTTCTCACCATCTCTTAAACTATTTTGTTTCTCCATTTAACTACTCCATTTTGATGTGGATTTGTAGCTACTAAATAATGTCTTCTTATTCCATGGTCTTCACAAAACTCAATAAACTGATATGATATAAATTCTCCTCCTTGATCTGATCTTAGGCACTTAATCTTCAAACTAGTTTCATTCTCAACTAATGCTTTGAATGCTTTAAAATGTCTAAAATCTTTTGATTTTTTTTTTAAAAACATTACCCAAGTCATACATGAAAAATAATCAATAAGAAACATGAAATATGTATCATCTTGAGTACTTTGACTTCTCATAAGTCCACACAAATCAATGTGAACAAGATCTAACATTTAAGTGGTTGAGTATTCTTTTGTTTTGAACTGCCTTCTGGCTTGCTTCCCATGCTGACAAGGTTCACAAAGCATGTTAAATGGCTTTGTAATCTTTGGAAGATTTTTGACTACTTACTTCTTGATGATGTTGACAATATTTTCCAAATTTATTTGTCCCATTCTCTTGTGCCATAGACAACTTTCTTCAATCTGACTCATACACCATCTTTGACCTTTGATGTCTGATAACATATATAAATTATTGTCTATTCTCTAAGCATCTAAAACCAACACATCTAAATATTTTCTTCTAATTTCACAACCTTATATATACAAATTTAGTGTGTGCCTTTGATCACACATTTGACTCATACTCAAAATATTATGCTTAAGATCTTCTACATACAAAACAATTTTAGTTTTAGTTCTACCATTATCCAAACTTAGTGTACCTTTTCTGGCAATAGTATTATCTTCAAATTTCACTATGCCACCATTGATCTTATTTACGGTTATGAATTTTATCTTGTCTCTTATCATGTGCCTCTAACATCCACTATCAATGAACCATGGCTTTTGTTCATTTCTTGCATGCAAAGATGCATGTACTAACATAGATTTTTTAGGTTATTTCTTCTGTCATGAACCTGTCTAAACTTTCTTCTTGATGAATGGAGCCTTGAAAATTTAGTCATTCTTGAATGACTCAAAAACACTTCTATAGTACCAAGCTATATGTTTGAAGTTGTTGTACTTGTAACATATTATGGCCTCTTCATTAAAGCCTGATATAATAACAAAAGAGTTGTGGCTTCTGCTTGACTTTGTATGAGTTTCCTTCTCTTTATTTCTAAAATTGTTATCCCTTTTTGAACATTCTATTTTCTTATGATTATATCTATTATAATAAAAATAGTAACCATAAAAATAGGACCTATTTGTGTATCTCTAACCTTATTACCTTTTGTAGTTATGTTCTTTCTAGCCTTATTTGTTTGAAATGTCCTCTATATTCTTAACTTTTTCCCTTTTTATTTCCTCTTTTGTAAGAGCTTCAACATATCACTTTCCTTTTTCTATGTTAACCTTGTCTATAAAATTAGTGGCCTACCCTTTCTCTTTTTCAAATCCAATGCCTATCTTATCTGACATTGATCTTTGAATTTCTACTATTTTATTCAACATATTAGTGAACTTTTCAAATTTTTATTCATTGGCTACTCTATCATTGATTGATTTATTTATTTTCTCAAGATCTACTTTTAAAGAATCAATTTCAATTACATACCTTTCACATTCTTCACTTACTTTTTTCAATTGTACCATTAGATCTTTTTCATTATTCTTGGCTTCTTTAAAGTGTGCTTGTAGATATTCAATTGTTTCCTTTGACTCCTTTTCATTTTTCTCAATCTAGAGATTTAATCATTGATTCTTATTCTCAAGAGATTTTAACTATTCTAAGGCACAAATGAGTTCTCCTTCTAGATTCACTTCAACTTCATCCTATTCTTCTTCTTGATCATCTATACTTTTGATTGTAGAGGCATCTTCATATATGGTCATGAATAGAATATCTTCTTCTAAATTACTGACTCCACTATCTTCGACTGAGCTAGGATCTTTAGAATACAAACTTTTCTTCTCAAATCCCTTCTTGAATTTTCCTTTGAAATTATTCTTGTATGTAGACTTTCCTTTTTCATTGTCACCACTACCCTTATTTGGGCACTTAGCTACAAAATTTCCAATCTTTCCACAATTAAAACATTTAAAAGGTAATTTTATTTGATAAATACTTGTGCCCTTTTTTGGCTTGTGAATGAATAAATCTTCATTTTCATCTTCATTATCACTAGAACTATCAGTTAATTCTTAAATCTTATCCTTCTCTTTATTTGATGTCTTAAAATTAGCTTCTCTCTTTGAGGGTTTATCTTATTATGTCTACATCTCATATGCCATAATAATACCATGTAGCTCATCCATCTTTAGCTTGGCTAAATTCTTCATCTCTTCAATTGCTAATAATTTTACATTATATCTCAATGGCAGAGATCTCAAAAAAATTTGTGCCATAATTGATTCTTCTAAATTTTCTCGAAGACCTTGAATCTAATTAACTATTTGATCAACCTATAAAAGTTAACTTTCTATATTTTTTTCCTCTTCCATCTTCAAACTCTCAAACTATCTTTTGAAAGTCTAAAGCTTAGCTTGTTGGACCTTTCCATCACCTTTTTAAATATTCTCAAGTTTTACCCAAGTTTCATGAGTAGATTTACATTGCATAACTTTGACAAATTTTGATTCACATAAACCACATAAAATAGCATTTAAAGCTTTATCATTATTTTTGCTTGCCTTCTTTTCCACTAAAGTAGTTACAAGTGTCTGTGGCTCTTCATATTCCTCTGCCACTGCTTGCCAAATGTCAAATCCAAGGGCCATCAAATAAGTCCTCATCCTTATGATCTAAAAGTCATAATTTATCCCATCAAATAAAGGTGCCTTATTTTTATAAAAACCTTTATGTGATCTAGCCATCATGGTTTCCCTGATCTACCTTCAAGCTATAAAACTTTTTCAAAAGGAACCTGCTCTGATAAAAATTATTAAGCATGAAATATACTGAGAGGGGGGTGAATCAGTATATTATATATATTTTAATTAATTTTATTTCTTTTCTTTAACCACTTAGTCACACATTAAACATATGAAATAAAAATAAAATAATAACATGCACCACATAAGAGAAAGAGAGATACAAAATATTCCCACTTTGGAAACCTCAAGTGGGAAAATTCATGGAGAACAATCTAAAATATATGAATGAGCACAAACTCAAATTACAAATTTCACAAGCATCAACTTTTAGGAGCACCAAAACAATAACTATTTTTGAGCACTAACCCATAAGAGCACCAACCCCTCTTGTGTAAAAAACACAACTATCTCTCAATATTGCTTACTCAACAAATGATATAACTCTACAATATCCCCTACTTTTATCTCTTCTTTTCTTATATAAAATAATTATAAAACCATGCACTCTATTGAATATTATAAATGGCTCCTCAAGCCTTTATTTATAGCTTTCCAAATGACCTTTGGTATTCACCCTTTGTGACCCTTCATTCCTCATGGAAAATGGTGCCAAACTTGCATGACCTTTCGTATCTTTGCATTTGAAAAGTCACATGGTGACCCTTCATAAGCAAATGCATCCTTTCCTCTTTGATCTTTATCTTAGTGACCTTTAAAATTTCTTACGATGACTCTTCATGGAAAAATGTGCCATACCCTATTTTGTCTTCACTTGGTGACTATTGGAATTCCTCAAGATGACTCTCCATGGGAAAATGAATCCCATTCCTCTTTTGCCTTTACCCCATGACTCTTTGACTTCTTCATGGGGCCTCTTTTGACTTTTATGCAACCAAAAATATATTCATTAATATTAAATAAATATTAACACACATTAGCCAATATATGAATATTAAAAATACTATTAAATGTTATGGGGCCTTTATCACCAGTGCTAGACCTTTGACATCAATGATAATATTTCCAACACATCTCAAGGTGCATTTGGAGGTCTAGCCATCCTTTAGAACCCTATTGTTTTGGTAGGAGATGTGTTAATTATCCATAAAATATTTATTTATATCAAGTTTATATCTCATAATGGGTAGAAAAGATGAAATTTTGTGAATGTTTATGCCCCTAATTCTAGACTAGAAAGAAAAAAATTCTAGACCTCTTGAACCTCAACTTTGTCTATTGATCCTGCTTCACATTAGATGTTAGTAGGAGATTTAAGTAACCCTCTTTATCCCTCTAGTAAATTGGGAGGGTTGGATGAGTATTATGATAGTATGGGGGACTTGGTTGGTTTCCTCTCTTGCACATATCTAATGGATATTGAGATTGTGGGAACTTGATTTACTTGGTCTAATAGAAGAATGGGCAACAACCCAATTCAGGTTAAACTTGATAGGTGTTGATTTCCAATTCTTGGAACATTCTCCCCCTTGTATCATGTGAGGCCCTTCCTAGAGTGGGATTATATCATAATCCTATATTTATCAATTGGAATATCCAAAGAATAAAGATAGCATTCCCTTTGAGGTATGAAATTATGTGGGCTTCACATATTGGGTTTAGAGATCTTGTTGCTCAATGGTGGAATAATCTTGTTAAAGGTACAACTATGTTTCATTTAGCTCATAAGATTAAGAATGTTAGGAAAAATGTAAGAGGCTTGAATAAATACACATTTGGAGATATTTTCAAATAGAAGGAACTTTTATCTTCCAATCTTAAGGATATGTAGGACAAAATGGTTGAAGGTATAAATGATGAGGAGTTCTATAAACAACAGATAATGTTGAGAGATGAGTGGCATAAACTTAATCTGAGGGAGAAACATTTTGGAAAAGAAATTAAGAATCCAATGGCTAACATAAGGGGATAAAAATACTAAGTTTTCTCACTAGTCTACTTTAAAACCCAAGTAAAGAAATAATATAAATAAAATTTAGAATGAAAATGACATTTTTGTGACTAAGGATGACTAGATTAGATTAGATACTTTGATTTTTTCAACAAGTTACTCAAAAAAATGAGGAAAATGAAGAATGTATTCAAGACCTTATAGATATCATCCCTCAATTTATATCTAATTTTAAGAGTACAGGCTTGGAAAAAATGATTACAGATGAAGAAGTCAAAACATCTATTTTCTCCTTTGGACCCTTCAAAGCCCCTATTCTTGATGGATTTCCTTTGGATTTCTTTCAAGACTTTTGGGATATTGTTGGTAAGGATGTCATAGTAGTTTTTAGGGACTTCTTTAAATCTAGAAAGATTTTAAAGGAATTTAATTCTAATTTTATTTTTCTTATCCTAAAGAAATGGGATATTATTTCCTTTAGTGATTATATACCTATAAGTTTATGCAAAACTGTGTATAAAATCTTTTATAAACTTTTGGTTTATAGAATAAAACCTCTATTGTAGCAAATTACTTCTCAAAATTAGAAAGTTTTTATCCTAGGTAGAGAAATTCTAGATGTGGTTATTACTACTCATGAGGTATTGCATTATATGGATCATACTAAAAATGAAGGGATGGTCTTAAATTTGGATATCTATAAATCTTATGACAGATTTTCTTGGTCTTTCTTGTTTGTGGTCTTACAAAAATTTGGTTTAAAGAAAAATTATTTAATTTGATAATAGAGTGTGTTACTTCTGAAAGATATTTTATAATGGTTAATGGTTCCCCTAGAGGATTATTCCATAGTGGTAGGGGTTTGAGGCAAGGAGACCCTCTATCTCCATATCTCTTTATTATTGTGGTAGAGGTTCTTGGTAGAAATATAACTAGATTAGTGAATTATAATAAGCTTAAGGGTGTTAAACCTACTTCTTCCATCCCTCCTCACCAATAGTTTGTTGATGACACAATATTATTTGGTATTTATTTTGTCAAAGAAGCTAAGGAATGGAAAAAATTGCTAAATATCTATGCAAAAGTTTTTGGGTAGCATATCAAGTATGAGAAGATCATGATTTAATTATTCAATAATTTAGATATTTTGAAATACAAAATTATCAAAATTATAGGATGTTTCAAGGCTTCCCTTTAAGATACTTAGGATTACCTTTATCTACCAAAAAACTATCTAATGCCTATTGGTTTAGAATGGTGGAAAGAGTCCAAAAGAAGTTAGATGGCTGTAAAGGCAAGTTATTAATCCAAATAGGAATGTATCATCTCTTAAAATCATCACATCATAATATCCTTGTTTTTTACCTTTCCCTATTTAAGATCCCTACCTTTATTACTAAGAGAATAAAACAAATTCAGAAAATATTTTTATGTTCCAAAGTTGAGGAAAGAAAGAGTATGGCTCTTATTAATTTTGAATTATTTGTAAAACCAAATAGATGGGTGTATTATGCATAATAAATATCATATATTTGAATAAATCTCTTATGGAAAAATTTGGATGGTGTATTATGAAAGATGAAAAAGACTGGGTTCATATATTCAGAGCTAAATACTTTGGTGGCAATGAGACTCACAACTTCACTCATAATATTATTTTTCATTTAGGGTCTATAATTTGGAATGGGGTGCTTAAAATTAGAAGACTTATATCTAAGGGCTTGATATGTAGAGTTGGTAATGGTAATTTGATTAATTTTTGGGAAGATTTGTGGCAGCACAATCATCCTCACTCAGGCCATCTTACATTTTCTATCTTGAAAACTAATTGTCTCAAGATATTTGGGAATATATTAGATGGGTATGTCTTATTTCATAATGGAAAATAACATTTGAAGGAATTCAATATTTCTTTAAATGTTCATGGTATCAACAATATTATTAGTCAATTCTAGGGATACTTGGGAGATTGTCTCTTCTTCAAGCAAGATAGACAAGATGAATTGATGTGAAAACCTCATGTTTATAGAACCTTTACTATTGCTACTTCTTGCTCCTTATTATCTACTATTCTTGAGAGAAACAAGGATTAGAGAATAGTTTGGAACCACAGAGTTATTCCTAAAATTAACAACTTTTGATGGATAACAAACCATTACAAAATTTTAACCTTAGATAATTTGTAAAAGAGAGGTTTTCACCTCCCCAATAGATGTTATCTTTTTGGTTAAGATGAAGAAATTATTAACCATTTGTTGTTGCATTTTTATTTTACTAGAGATATCTAGGGATTTTTTTAAAAAAATCTAGAGATAGATTGTGTAATGCGTGAAGGGCTTGACACCTTTTTCCTTATTTGGTTTAAGGCTCCTCCTTTTCTGCACCCTATTCTTAGATAATTGTAGATTAAAACTCCTCTACATGTTGTGTGGGGGATTTGGAAGGAAAGGAATAACAATATCTTTAGAAATTCTATGATAGGTATAGATTAGTTCATACACTCTATCGGCAGTGTTATTCAGGGAAACATTAATATGGCTAAGATAAGAAAATCTAAGTCTCTTCCTATAGAGTAGGAAGTAAGAATTTGTAAAAATTGGAGTATCACTCATTATGTTAATGACGTGGATTATCAAAAATACTACATAAGAAATCAAACTAGATGGAGATGTCCCCAAATTGGTTGGGTTAAACTCAACTTCGATGGCTACTTAAAAGGTAATCCAGGGCCTTCCTTTGTGGGAAAAATTATAAGAAATGTAAAAGGTAGAATTATTGAGTGTTATGCTAAATCTATTGTAAAGGATTCAAATAGTTTTTTTAAAACTTATGATTTATAGTAGGGGTCTCCACAAAATTAATTCCTATGGTTTTAATCAAGTGGAAGTGGAAGGTGACTCTAAGGTGGTGCTAGATATGATCATTAAGTCATTAAATATTCCTTGAGAGCTTAGCGACTACATTGAAGACATTAAAAAATTCTATTTCTAGCATTCCTAATATTAAAATACAACATGTGTATAGATAAGTAAACCATGCTATAGATAAAATTTCCAACCTAGGTCTTAATGTTATAGGAAATTGGTCCACCACCTTCGTTGATGACTTGCCACAAGGAAGACAAGATATAATTTCTAATAATGCAAATGCTAAAATTTTACCATGGAATTAATGTTATGGAGAGGGATACTTTTCCTTACTTGAAGATTATTTTCATATATTTCAATACATTATTTCAAATGATTGAAATATTTTTGCTTATTCATCATAATATTATTATGATGATCGATTCAAATCTCTAGATTATTCTAAAGATATAGTTCAAGGATAGTTATTTTAAAAATTCTATCATTAAAATACATTCTACCCTTTGTGAAAATATATGACTTTACTTAATGATCAATAATGACACTTGCTCTCATTTTATTGTCATCCTCCACACCCAAAATGTTATGTTCATGTGTTTAAAATATTATTATTATTATAAGGAAGTTGTTCATAGTGTTATTCAAGGTTTTAGAGGTTTCTTATTCTTATCATTTGCAATTATAATATGGGGGGATATTTGCTTTAGTTGGAACTTGATTCAAGTTCAAGTCTCAAGAAGAATTCTTAGATGTGGGGTATCTTTGAAGAAGGAGACCTTGGTAACTATGTGAAAGTTATGCAGGGTTTTGATGAGGCTTTTTCTCAACAATTTGTTAATTCTTGGAGAAATCAATAGGTGACTATAAATGGAATATCATTTACAATCATAGAGGAATTAATTTTGGAAACCATGGGCCTATCAATAGATGGTAGAAAGGTGTAGAAAGTAGTAAATGGGGATTATAAAGACTTCATGGATAACTTTCTAGAGGAGGATGAAACCTTGACCAGACATCAAAATAGGTACATAGAATAGAGCTTCTTACACCTTGGGGAATGGTTTATTACCATATTATAAAATATTTTACTCTATAATGGAGGATCAAGATAATACACAACTATCACTTTCCCCTACTTGACCATCTTTGGTATGGTAATTTTATAAGCTTTCCCCTTTTTATTATGTCTTCCCTTCAAAGAAGAATTATAAAGGGAGCTAATCCCCCTCTTCATTAGGGGTTAATGCTGGTTTTATATTAATTCAATATTATGTCAAACCCTCATATTCCATGGGAAAAATTTAGGAATGTGCTTGATAAAATTAGGCTACATAAGGGAAAGGCTAAACTTGTAAACACTACTAATGGGTCTTCTAATGGTAAAACTGATAGCACCTAAAAGGTTAAGGAGACTAAAAAGAAAGTTCCTCACACATATAAAGGAAAAGACATTAGATATAACCCTAGCCTAGTTACCTCTTCTATCCATTCTACTAAAAAGCCTATTATTGAGGTTAATGATTCTCTAAAAAATATTATGTTGTCCTTGAAAGAGCAAAGTGGGAAACACCCTATAGGTAAGAAACCAAAAGTTGTCACCATCAAATTTGACCTAGCAAAGGTAAACCTAGATATTAAATTTGATGATAATGAAGATAACCCTAGGTAGATTAATGTACCTTCTGAGATAAGATCTGCAAGATTAGCTAAGCCTAATTTGCAAAAGACTACTAGTAGCAATAAGAAACAAAACTAGAACACTAATGTTTTAATTAAGGAAATTAATTCTAATTCCCCATATAAGGAAAATTAAAAAAATGTTGATGGAATGGGTCAAAGCTTAGAGGATCAAGAAACACACTACGAGAGCTATGAAGAAGCAAACTAGGGAGATGAATAGGGCGAGGAAAAGGAGTTTAAGGTTGATGACCATAATAAGTTTCATAAGAATGAGGACTTTGGAGTAAATCCTTTTGAGGACAACTATTTTTAAGATATCTAGATATACATTGGGACTTTTTAAACTTAGCTTAACAATTTTGAAAAAAATTTTAGTTATCATAATAACCCTAACCTTCAAAATTTATCTAATAGGCTTCTCAAAATGGAAGAATATTTTAACAAAGGATTAACTGATCTACCTACCAAAAGAGATGTAGTAACATGTTTGAAATGTGTTAAATGTTTCAAATAAAAATTGGGAATTTAGAGAAGGGCCTTAAAGATCTGGCTAAATTCACTAATAGGATTATGATTAACATTATTAATAAGATGTAAAAACTTAAGACCCAACTAGAGAAATGGAAACATCCACAGGACAAAGGCTATGAAAAAGGTAAAAGATAAAATATTGAAATAGATTCCTCTTCTTGGGAGGAGGTGTGGATGAAATTTCAAAATGACTGGAGTAATCTTAAGTTTTAGTTTTACTTTGGTTTTTTATTCAAGATATGTTCTTTCTATGTTATGATTATTTTGTTTTGATGACTATTATCTTGGCCTTTTGGTTATTATCAATATGGATTTTTATTATGATATTATGTCATATATTATGCTACTTGGTTTTTTGATCTTAGATCCATAGCCTTCTTGGGGATATTATCAGGGAGATTATGTTTTGTATTGTCATTATGGGGGGCTCTTTTTGGGACAATTTTTGGCAAATAGTTAGTTGATATTGTTCGCAGGTGGTACCCTAGCCCTTTATGGGTTATTATCAGGGTTTTTTTGATGTAATTCCATTTTTATCTAACATTTTTATGGGTTTGGGACCTTTTCCTAGCTAAACATAATAAAAAACATTAACCAAACTATATATATAAAGACAAAACTTAAAACTTGCTAATCAACTTATACACTCTTAAATTCAAAACCAAAATATTAATTAAAAAACACTAAAAGTAAACTCTACCCTATATTTTGGATTATATGAGCATTTAATAGCCATGGGTGGGCTACATCTAAAAATTCATGAAGATGTTAGGTAATACTAGATTCATATCTGACCCAGAACTTGCTTTTGAAAGGAAATATGTGAAATCACTGAACCTATCTTGTATGGAGTCTCATGAACATTGATCTAATTTAAAAACTTTGATGCATGAATGAGTCAGTGAGTTTTAGATCCTTATTCAATATGATAATGGTGTGTTCACAATGGTTGTTTAGTGCATGAGTCTGAACATATTTGATCAAATTGATGAGCCATAAGATATATTGATAAGTAGATTGGAAGGCAAGCTCAAAATTCAATGAAGAAATTACTTTCACTATGTGGATAGACTAAAACATCATTGTATATTAAAAACATAATGACAAATCATGCCAAATACAATATAGATTGTTATGATGCATTGAAAAACTACACTAAGAAGTGACCACATTTGATAGAAATCTAACAATCCTTGACATATATAATGAAAGGAATGGATCTACTCAAGTGTATATAGCTAAATCTTCAAATGCCAAAAAAGAACATAATAGAGGATGAGTATAATGTGAAAGGAATCTAAATGGAAACATTAGTGGAAGAATAAAAAAAATACATGTATTAAAACAAATGAGTTTCACCCAGTTCTATGTTGAATATTAGGTTCTATTGATGCCATGAACTATGATAATGTTACACTAATTTGATGTAGATTAAAATAAGTGAAATGACAAACAAGATAGGTGGCTTAGCTTAGAGGATCCTAAAAATTGATCTTTCATCAACAAGGGGTGAATAAAAATACAAATAACCATAAAAACCACTTAATATTCAATCATCTCACCTGTTATGATACCATATATTGGTATAACTAGAGCTACATAGAGATTTGAATACACAGATGACAAAAAAATGATAATAATCTCACACTCTATATTATTTCTACTGCATACAATAAATGTCTATTACATAGTTTATATAGAAAATACCTTTCCTATAATAAGGGAGTTCAAATATCCAAAATAATATCCTATAATAACATGATATCAACCACCTAAATAAATAAAATCAACCCTATATATTATTTTTAGGCATACCAATAAGACTTTAATAATGTAATACTAATAATTACATTATTTACAATAAATAATGTGAACACTAAACCTCAACGCATTTGACATAATTTTTTTATTTATGAAGGTGTATAAAGGTATTATATGAAACATAAGATAAAAATTCACATTTATTTTGTAACAAATAACTCAAAAATACAAACATACTGCTTAAAATAGAGCTATGCATGTTTAAAAAGGGTTTTAGAGAACCTATTCTTCTTAGTGATTGTTCACAAAGTTAAGCCACCATAACATGAAAAAAATGGATGAAATATTGAGGGAACATGGGCCCAAAAATACCGATAATACCATTTTAACCAACTCTTCTTCACCTTCATGTATCAAACATTTGAAAATTGCCTTCAGTAGCTTACAAAATAGCTAGTTAGAGAAATAAAAGAAAAATTTGTCAAAATTTAGACTTATGAGTTGTTATTGAGAATGATTTTGTCATTATTAATGTTTTATTATATTTTAAAGAGATTTAGGTACCTTTAATCCATGAATTTATTCTTATTTAAAACCTACACATAAGCAACTTTGACCAATGATGGAAAAATTGTCAACATTCTTGGTAACTTTACTGGGATGTTTGCCTGATAAACACTCAATACTAGTAGCTATATCCATTGGGTTATGGATTTATAAAAATAATAACAAATATAAAATTTAAAATTTCTTCCTCAAACAAATACAACACCTTTTCATAATCACTTATTGAATTGAAAACTAGAACAACTACCAACTGAAAGATGTGCAAGATAGCATTTAGAGGATTTGAAAACTAAAACTAATAAAAAACATGTGAATAAAATCACTTGGAGGAAATTAAAATATAAAAATACTATTTAAAAAAATCAACATCCACCTGGATCAAAATAAAAAAACTCTTTAGTGCTTTCCATGTGGTTGACAAAGATGAGGAACAAACTATTGTTTAAGTGCCATTATGGTTGGATCATCTCTTTTTCTGCTTGTCAACCTGTTTGGCTTGTCTCCAAGTGAATCAAATGAAGAAAATATATATCAAATATAAACAAAATAATCATGTGGTTTAATACTCAATTCATGTTTCTATTTCACACTAATAAATATTTCTAATGTAGCCAAATTCTAATTTACCTTTAGAACCATTTTATCAATGTCTTCACAAGGAGATGCATGCTTACAAATATTTTCAAAGTCTTGAATCAAATCAAAGTAATTTTTCCATAAGTCATCAAAACATTATTATTCCTCACTTTTATCTTATTTAGGTTCATTATGAGTCATGACATCTTATTTTGGATCTCTATTTAGCTCATGTCTAGGACTATTACCTTGTGAAACTAGTGTTGTAATATCACCAGCTACTGCCATTTATTATGGAACATCTTCGTGATGGGATTGTTAAGGCTCACTTAATACAACAATTTGATTTTTTAATGTCTCATTAATTGATACAAAATTATATCCTTCTATGTTAAATTGAATCTCATTTTACGAACATAACTCTTGATCATCCTCTCTTAACAAATTTTTCTTTTTAACTGGATGTTCTTTTGCCTTTCATATAATAGTTCCTGCTTCAAAAAGTGAGATGGTGGGAGGGAAATATATTCCATTTGGTGGAATAGGAATATAGTTCATTATTATTTTCTCTTTAATGGGAATCAAAGAGGCATTAAAAAGGATTTTATTCAATATTTATTTGAAATAAGGGAAAAAAATTATTTTAGGGCTTCATGCTTCATACTTCTATGTCCACTCAACAATCAATCTCTCACATTCATTTCATGGATAAATTTATTCTAAGGGATTGGTGGAGGTCTCAAGAAACTTGGAAAATTTCTTGGTTTGGCTTCAATAACTTTTTCCTTTTCTTGATTTTGTATAGTCATGGGAAAAGACTCTTTCTCAAGAGTAGGCATGAAATAATTATGGGTATTAGTCTAAGAAGGCTTCCAAGATGGAATGGTCTTAGGCTCTTGGGGATGAGTGAGTAAATATTTCATAGTCTCATTATATGTCTAAAATGAGTTTATCCCTTTATAATGTATATAGACATGATATGAAATATCATCCTAGTACCTATTGTATTCTTATTCCATATCAATATTCATACATTATCTCTTAAAGTCAAGTATTATCTCTTGCACACTCTTTTCAAGCTGATTGGAAAAAAAAATACAAGGCTGATTGTAAACATGATTAGGAGTGGGAGGAGGGTAAATATCATGAAAATACTGATATCCTTTTGGTTTATTACTAATTGAGGTGAAGCCATAAATATTCTCATATTGATATGAGGGATCTGAATGTACAAAATTTGTATTTTCAAAATATCAAGGATTGAAATACATACCAAATGATGTTTTTAGGTATTTTTATTGATCAAATTAAATTTATATAACTTGGATTCACCATATGATAAGTATTTAAATAATGTCTTTACTATAAATTACTAAAACTAACACCAATCTTTAGAAATATTCTATGTTATTATCCCATTAGGTGTGCCATAAACCCTAATCCTCTATGTAATTAGGGAACTCAATTGATATTAGATGAAAATGTGTTTTTTATTAGGGTAGTTTGGACATCCTCAACATCCTATTGTGATGAGAGTTGCTTACATACCAATACTTTGAGGAGGGATCAAGCCTGATGTAGTTCTCCCCACCTAAGTGCTAATGTAAGTACAAGTGAAGCTAATATTATAGTGGTCTTGAGTGCCTTGAATGTTATTGAGGATAGAAATATGGGTAATATAAGCTTAGGGATGTTATAGATAATAGTATATAGAAGTAGGGAAAAATAGGTATTTCTAACCTTAATTATGCACAACTTATTTTGAGTTTGAATATTTAATTTGCATCTAATTTCCATCTAGTGGTTAGAGGGATAAAAGTCATGTATTTATATTATTATAATGATTTTGAGGGTGATAAAATAGGTTTATGTTTACCCTAAGAGGTTTTAGTTTTGTAAAGATATTTATTTGGGTAAAATAAAGGGAAAGGACATTAGCATCATTTTTGGGACACTAGCACCATGTGGTGATGGTGTCTATATTATGGTGTTAGTGTCCAACTGATAAAACACTAAGCATGAAGGGCCAAGATTAGAAAACAAGAGATTATAATACTTTAAGGATGATTAAAGACACCTATGGCATACACTAAGGCTAGATAAGTGTGACAATAAGCTCTAAGATAGATCTAGGGCTAAGCTATGGATAGGTAGTCTCAAGTAGCACTCATAGAACTCAAATACCACTTTTTTAATTTTATAAATGAAACAAAGTGAAATGTCTTAGACAAAGGAAAAATAAATGTATCTATACTTACCTTATAGGTGAAGCTTGTGAAGCTAGGTCTGATTATGTGAAACTGAGTATGATTATGTGAATCATGTTTAAATGCATGTCCTACAATTGAAACATGCATAAATTAGTCTTTAAGAGATTAAAATTAAAATACTAAACTTATTAAATAATTAAAATTGGGTAAAAATTGGTTAATGAAATAAGAGAGAGGAAAGGAACAAATGCACTTCATTGGGTATGCAAACCAATGTATAAACCTTGTGACAAGTTATGTGTGTGCATGTATATAGTGATCAATCAATGAATATATTAGATTGAGATAATGACTTGCTTAATCCTCACATGTGGGTAGATCAAGAACTTGGATACTCTTTTGGATAGATTTATGACCTTATATACCTCTTAAGACCCATTTTGACCTTATTCTTCATTGACAAATTTCTACACAGAGACCTTGGAAAGGGATGATTAGACCTCATATGGAATTTAAGAAACATTTTCCCTCATTTCAAGACTAAAAATAATTAATTTAAGATCCAATTTATAAATAAACTAATGCAATGGTTAATTTTTTTAGGTTAAGGGTTGATGTTTTAACTTAAGAGGCCAAAATATCAACATTTTTGAGCTTTTGGCATACCTAGTGGGATGACTACTTAGAGAATTCATAATATTTTTTGAGGAGGATATTGTTATTGGAAATATTTAATGTTTAAACACACATCCAACATTTATTAACTACAAAAAGATAATAGGGATCCTTCTTTTAGGATAGTTCCTTAAGTTTCATGCTAAAAGTAACAAATAGTTTAGTTTCAAGAGTAAAAGTCTTAATTTTGTTGAATTTATATTTGATTTAGAAAGGAGGAAGAGATAAAATAGGAGTGATACATATCCTATACCTTATTTTGATACCAATCCACATCAAAATAACATGTTACCATTCCAAACATTTTAGATGGCTATTATAAACCACGATTTTATTCTTTTTAATGGAAGGAGTGAATTAAACCTTTCCCAACATGATGAAATACATATATTTTCCCTCAAAAGTGTTCCTTTTTCACTAGAGAGGGAATAACTACCCATATTGAACATATCAAATATGTGTCAAACATTTTCTCAGTGCATCATGTTGTCTAAGAAAACATGGCCATCAGATTGTTAGATGACTCCTTCAAGTGTAAGGCATTGAAATGGTAAAAAGGTTTGAGGATAAATTCCATTAGTACATGGGATGAACTTGGAGAACCCTTGTGTTAACAAATTAAGGATACATCATATCATCTATCCCTAGTTGAGTAATTGACAATAATCAAAATGGAACCACATGAGTATATGTTTGATTTCAACTTCAAATTTTAAAAGACATGAGATAGAACCACATAGTCGGTAAGGCTTACACCTAAGTATACTTTTCTATACTATCTTAGAGAATTGAATATTGACATTTTAGTTATGATATAGTCCATGGGTGGTAGAGCACTTCCATATGCTTATGAGATATCCATTAGAGATAAGAATAGCCTCATATAGGTTAGAAAAATAGCACCAAGGCCTCTTATGCCTATTTTTCCTGAAATACAACCTACACCACTTACACAATAAAATTTATCTCCTATTCTTATGCCTATAAGTTAGTTTTCCAACAAAACACCAACTCTTCCTAGTAAGATTCATGAATTGAAGAGTTTAATTCAAAAGTTTGGTAGTGAGTTGGTTGCCTTAAAGAGATAACAAGTGTAAAAAACACTCCATATCAGCCTTATAACTAGCCTTTTCAACCCAATAGGCATCCCTTTCATAGAAATTCTCAAGCATAAGGTGTTATTACTCATACTAGGCCCTATCAAAGCCACAATCACAATGCTACTAGTACCTCTGAAGTAATTGTTCCTATTCAAAACAACCTTCTCTAAGATTATGAGTGGTGTTTTCTATACAAACAACTAAGTTAGGCACTAATGGTTCAAAATGTGGGATATTCTCAAGTGAAACATAATGAATCTATCCCAAAAATGGAATATGAAGAGCATAGATCAACTCAAGTACAAAATGAATACACTTTGATCAATTGAAAATAAGGTGAGTTTTATGGCATAAATTAGAATGAGGAGGTTTACTAAGTAGAAAACTTAGTGGATCATAGTACTAGTTCTAAGAAGAGAGTAATGGATGAGCATCTATCTTCCCCAGCTGGTTAAGTTTTTTCCTATATATTCCTTCATGATAATACCAATGAGAGATGAATTAAGGGAGCATCTCAAGTGAAAACATGCCAAGCTATCAAGAAGGGAGATTAACCTTTAATTTATTATGTTACTTCCCTAAAACCTCCTCATGAAGCAACCAAGGAAAGAGCAATAGATAAAATGTCTAAATTTCAATCAAAGTAGACTACCCCTTAGAAAATACAATCCCAAAACTAGCTCATGAAGAGTAAATTACAATTCAAGGATTATATTCCATCTATTTAAACAAAGGAGACTACTGATGATCCTAAAGTACAACCAAAGGTTAGAGGCATTCTTTTCAACATCATTGAAAAAATGAAGAAATAAAATGTCTACATTTATATGTGAGATACATGATCCCTTCCAGGATAAAAGAGTTTGTTACAAGAAAAACTATCTGACCTTCATCTTCTAGTTATAAAAATAAAGGAAAAAATAGTTATTATCAATGCATATGAACCAAAATCAATCCCTATTGATGCACCTCAGTTTAAGGGGGAACAATCAAATGTAAGTGATAAGCCTCCTCATTTTTATCTCTCTTATCATAGGTGATTGTTTGTTTCATAACTACATGATTGACTCTAGGGAAAGTAGTTCTATGATGCCTAATCTAGTGGCTCATAAATTAAGCTTAAAGTATGAACCAAACATTAGGGGAGTGATATAATTAGATGGTATAACCACCAAAATAGTTTTAATGGTCAAAATATCAACCCTCACCTTGCATACTTGTCTTAATGTCTCAAAATATCAAGATATTTACATTATAAACCTTCTTCCTACTTTGTATTATGCTTGTTTAGGGTCTTTATAGATAATATTGGGGTATAATTGTCATTAGATTGGTCTTATATGTTGTTTAGGACCAATTATGGTACTAAAGTCATCACTAAGTCTAAATCAATTGCCAAATTTCATCTAGAACCTTACATGCCTAACCTTTTCAATGTTAAATGCATAATTATTGACCAAGAAGAGGTTGTCCTAGATAATGAACTAGATACACTCCTTGAAGGCATCCCTGATATTTTTCTTGATGAATGGGGAATTAATCATTATGATAATGATCTATATAAAATCATTGGGGAAACTAGTTTAGGCACCTATATTTTGTATGAAGAAGATGATATCCATCATGGAAATGCTAAGGGTTATTATCAGTTTTACTCACATGACTATGGGAAATTTTTAGGTTTAAATTCTTTTTGCATACTTGAATAAGATTCATCCATACCAAACCTTATGCTTGATGAAGAAGCAAATATTGCTCATTATAGGGATACTAAAATAGTATAAAGGATTCTTGGGTACTCTTTTGATGAGTGGGAAAAGGAATATAATGAAATTGATATATATAATCATGGGGAAAAATAAAATTTAGGTAACTATTATACGCAAGACAAGGATACCAAGCTACCTAACCTAGAGGAACCTCAATGGGAGCTTGATGATGAGATGTTACATAAGTAACTTGGAATCATTCATGAGTTTGAAGCTATAAATAAAACAACTACTCTTAAATTATAAAATAGAGACACAATAAAGTTTATATAAGGTTAGGACCAATTAGATATGTCAAAAGACACCATCCTATTTATCCCCTTGGAGATAGATGAGGACTTAGATCAGACATGACAACAACACTTTAATATTATTGAAGAGTTTTAAGCATCTAGCTTACCAACAATTTGAGGAGCACCCTAAGGTTACCTATGAGCTCTTAACTAACATGATTACCCTAATTGGCCTACTCTTGATGAAGATTTTATAATTGTTCAAGTTTTCCTAGAAGAGGCCATTTTTTTCAAAAGATCAACCAAGATGGAAGAATGGACATAATAACTAGGTTGTGACACTAAATATTAATGATTTACTAGAGGATTATGTCAATATGGAGAGTGTGTTTTATATGGTTGACCCATTGGAAATCAAACAAATAAGATTGGCAATCCAAAAGACAAAAAATAAACTAGTAATCATAATCAAGGAGTCATCCTTGAAGGCTAACATGTCAAATTCTTAGCCTACCAAACCAATTTTAACTCACTCATGTCAATCACATAAGGATATACTTTCATGGAATATAATATATTTTAGAGGGTTTTAATTTGACTGAAGTTGAGTAAAAGTCATTTCTAGGCCATTATACATAGTATTTAGGTGTTTTTATTTCCCTTCAAGTGTTGATGCACATTTGATTTGAGTAAGTTTGGTTATTTTCTCTCTCCATAAGTGTTTTGGAATAGTTTTTTGTTTTTTTGTTTTTTTTAGTGTGTGTATGAGGGTAAATATCAATCTTTATTCCTTTCACTACTGGTCAAATTTATTATAACAAGTTTTGCATTCTTAGAGTGAGTTGTGTTAATGTCTCATGTGACTCCATACCCAATGGACTTCCTAAGGAAATTGGTTTCTTCGCTTTTTAGGCAAGTAACTCTTGTGAGTCACTAAAAATGTTGATATTTTGGCCTCCTAGGTCAAAACATCAACCCTTATCCTTCAAAACATGACCATTACATTAGTTTATTTCTAAAAGGGGGTCTTAAACTAATTAGTTTCAGTCATGAAATGAGGGTATATGTGTCTTATAGTACATATGAGGTTTAATCATCCATTACCAAGGTCTATGTATAGAGATGTATCAATGAATAATAAGGTCAAAATGGGTCTTAATAGGTATATAAGGTCATAAATCCATCCAAGAGAGTCTCCAAGTGCATGGGAGAGTGTAAAAAGGGTCATAATGTCACCTCATCTAGCTTATTCAAGACACTTTTAAAAGAAAAACCCTCTTTAATGACCTATGAGGATACATAATACCAAAATAACATTCGTTAATCCATGAAAAAGAGTCAAATTGCATTTAATAACTTACTTTTCCCCTCTCTTTACATTGAACATCCTTATTTTCCTCTACAAACATGGAAAAGTACCTTCAATGTCCCAAAACTATTTATTTCAAGCTTGATTATGTAGGTTTCTCAAATTTTAAAGTATTTTTAGGGTTTTAGAAGGATATTGAGGCCCATTCATGGTTTAATATCACTAATCTCCAATAAAAAATAAAAAAAACCTTCGAAAATGGAGATTTCCATAAGAAAGATAGAGTTTTAGAGGTTTTCTTCAAGTGTACAAAACTATAAATATAAGTATAGGCTAGAGTAGAGATATGTCAAGTTTATCACATCATGCCTAACCCATTTCAAGTATCAAATAGAATTTTCATGTCTAGAATGGCTCAAACAAAGGCAAAACTAATTAGATATCTCCTTTAAAGGCTTATAGTGGCTACTTTCTCAGATGTGGATAAATAATTTAGAATATTAATGACATAGTATGACCATTTGATAAGGATAAGATGATCTTAAATAACATATTCTAGGTAATAGAGAAGATAAATAACTAGTCAACTCTATGAACAATCCCGTAAGAGCATAAATAACCTTCAAAAGTCATCAAATAGAACATGATTTTGATTGGAGTATTCTTTATACTATTGAATGTTAAAGAGTTACTCTTGATAATTTTGAATATGCATATTAAACATTAATTGTATGTATTTATTTCAATTGATAATCTTTAAAAAACATGTATTCAAGTAAAAATTCACTAGTGGCCCTAAAACCCTCTTAAACCCTAATCACGTGGAAGCTATCTTATGATGTTTTGAACCTATTAAAATTGAATGAATTGAAATAAGAGGCCATTTTTTTTTAGGTCTCTTGAAAAGGTCATCAAGAATGTGATAGGTTATAAGAACCAAACAAGGGTTTTATATGCATTCAAGCAAATGGAGGAAAATTTACAAGTCTATGAAAGAAAGCATGTCTTGATTACATTCCAGTGAATCTTCTCAAGAGAAAATGGGCCTCCATCCAATCAAAATAACCCATATGACTTTATAATATCTTTAAAATATGTTTTGAAATGCATCATATCTAAAAACTATAGCTTTTTTATGAAGTTCCAGCCTTGGATCAAGCATATAAGCCTGCATATGTAGAAGCAAGGTTTTCAAGCATTTTAATATGTTTTTCATTTAAGAAATAGGTATTTAATGGATGCAGTAGTTCCTCCTTAACCAATAATTCCTTCACAATGAGGATAAGATACATTCTCCTAGATGGAATCAATTTTTAGTGGTTTTACAAAGGTTAGAATATTAAATATCCCCAATAGGCCTACTAAGTAGTGATTGAGGTTGTTTCAAAGGTAAAGCGGTGAAGGTGTTTCCTCATTAAGTTATGCCTTCATTATTTATCTTCTTATTTTACATGCATATGTTTATAACCCATGAAGGATATTTTCAATATAAAGTGGCAATAAATAGATATCATGAACAATCTTGTTTGGTCAAATCTTGAACACGAGTATGGCTCGTATAGAGGGGGTAGACCCCTAAATCTCCCAAGTTCCATAGTTAAAAATTAAAACTAAACCAAGAGGATGATACATGTAAATTGAACAAGGTTTAGTAGGTTTAAAATGGCTCAATATTATTCTTAACCATGAAACCAACTTGAAGAGAGGTCTCAGGCATCATAAATCTCATACATACCTATGAAGATGGAACATTAGATGTTATATAACAAAGAGAAGTTTAGAGGGGTCAATAAGTTGAGGGATTAAGCTTACTAGTAAAGATCAAATACCTTTTGTAAGGTCTATTAAATCTCTAAGAGTGATGTGTCTTGTTCACAACATTTTAGTTTGGTTTAAGGTTATTTAGTGTTATTTAATGTATTCATGACATCTTCATGAAAGCTCACTATGTAACTTTCTAAACTCACAATTGAATTTGAGGAGTCCTAAAAAGCTTAGGGAAAGGTGTGAGTCTTGTTTAGAGAGGTTTTATACTATAATGGATGATTAAGTCAATCATGAGATTTCCCATGCACCTAGTTAACTATCAAAAAACTTTTTAAGTTTAGAAGTGAACTATGAGGCCATTTATAGACCTATAAAGAAAGGGAGAAAGTCTAAGAAAGTTTCAGCAACCCTAAATACCTCTATAGAATTTTATAGCTTGGAAACATGGGTTAGAATATTTTAAAATGGTTTGAGGCATGATCTAATTCTCCATAATGAGGTTCCATCTAGGTTTCAAATCATTTCCAATAAGGTTGTACATTATCCATCTTCTTAATAAATATGCCTAGTTTTAAGTGATGATGGGGAATTTATTAAAGCCTTAATGCTCAAGGGTTGCAAAGCCTACATGGAGAGGGATTAGAGTCATAGTTGTGAATGGAAAATTCTAAGTATAACCTTATATAAGATAATATCAAAATGAATAAGAATATCTTAAGCTACAAGTTTAGTTGATATGTTGATATGCTTGTGTGATTTTGATGTTTAGTTGATATACATCTGTGATATAATCTATTCTTCCTCTTGTATGTCCTTTCTTCTTCACTTTGATATTAGTATTTTGAGTTTATGCATGTTATATGTTTTATCAAAATTGTTATATTAGTGAATTATTGTGGAAACTAGATGATTGTGTCTAATATAAGGCCTTTTAGTTATCCCTTCAAGTCTTAGGTATGAATCTTGACCTCCATATAAAATAGTGATGTATGAAGAACCTAGTTTAAAGAGTGTGTGAGATATTTTTATTCCACATTGATTCATATAGTGCTATCAAAAATTTGGTATAATGAGCATAACATTATTGATGCATCACCTTTCTTAGATCTTAGGTTTTATTTGTGTTCTTTTTCTCTCTTTTTCTTGAAATTTGTAATATTTTGGTATTATTTTTAGGTCATTCATCAAGGGAACCAACCTCTCTAAGTGTTCACTCCAACCATAGGTGACACACAACCTTATAGTTCTCTCATTGTGTCAATTAAGTGAAGAGGCCTAAGACACCTCCTCAAATGGTGTAACTCAAAGTGACAACAAGAACATGTCTAGGTAGATATGTCATTGAATCACTAATAATGTGATCACACCAAGTCTTAAGATGCTTGATGTAGATCATGGAAACTTCTAGTTAGTAATAGTATAAGCTCAAAAATTAATCAATCACACACATAAGAGCACTCAAGATCAAATCATGAGATAAATATCCAAGCAAACCACAAACAAGGGGCATTTTCAAATGTTAAACAATTGACAAGTAATCAAAGACACACAAAATAGCAATAAAAAATAAAATCAGCAAATAAATGTCTAAGGAAACCACATACAAGGGGCATGTTCAAATGTCACACAATCAAGGGACATGACTTAGTAAAATATCCAAAAATTAAGAAATGACATATAAAAATGTTAATATACAAAAAGAAATTACATATTAAAATGTTAAAGAGGAAAATAAAGGCACATGGGCTATAAATAATGGATCATATTCAAATACTCAAAAAATTAAGACAATATCAATGTAAGACACTTAAGGAAGTACACACATGAAATCATAACCAACTAGCATAAACATAACATTCTAGTCTATGGATATATGTGTTAGTAAAAAAATGTCAAGTACATCACATATCAAGTACAATGTGAATTATATAAGTATGGATAAAGTCATGTGTGAGGACATAAGCTCAAACATGATAATGTACATAGAATGATATACCCTGTATGTATCATGATCATAGTGGTGGATGTCCCCAATGTCCTAGTGATATGAGTAGATGGAAATCCTAGCATCCAAAATTGCATAGATAATGTATTTGTGTATTTAAAATTCATACTCAAAAGATGTGTGAAACACATGTGTATATAATAAATATTGATATTCTATCTACCAACACATAATCGACAATATATATGCCAAATAACTAACATGATATGTTCAATGTTGAACATATTTTTAGATTTTAATGTTTTTTTAGATATTTTGATAATATGTGAATGGAAAATATTATCCTATGATCACATCCAAAGGATGTTCATATATAGATATATGTCCATTGTGAACCTAGTGTAATATATTGGTGATGCTATCGAGGAGCATGTATAGGTACAATATCTATTATTGTAGTAAATGTGATGTTCAACATATGTAAAATAGGAATTTATGGTTGTGAAACAAAAATAGTAAGATTAGGGATTTATGGAACCCATCATTGATATTTGAATATGGTGTGTAGTAGATGAGGATTCTATGAGATCCACTATGGATATCTTAAGCAATGCTCTCTCAAGAACTAGCCACATGGTAAAGGGGTCGCCTATTACATACCCTTTTATGGAATATTAACCTTAGGAGGTTTGATAATTAATTACATAGGTAAAAATTTCTCTTTTTTAAGAGGATTTTCATATGGAATTCTATAAATTGTAATTAACTAATTGGCATGAATGTATTTAACACACCCATGCACTATATAAGGTATTGCTCAAAGTGTATGTATCCAAATCTATCCAAATAAAATATCAAAGACACCCATAGAAGGTATAACTAATAAGGTAGTAACTTTATGTGTGGGACTCACTTGTAAAGGTAAATAATTCTCACCAAGAACCTATTTTGAGGTCCCATCAAATGATCTCATTGATCTGGTCAAAGGATCTAAATCATGATTTGTATAAACCAAATGTATAAATAAATGTTCTCACTTTCACCATTATCAATATTAACACTTATTATAGGTAGGTGATTAAAGTATACTTGAATAAATAAGGAATAATAATTTGAGTCATCATCCCTAATCTCACTATCATCAAAAGTAATGGAGTCTCCCTCAACCATAAGAGGTTATGTTATGTATCAGTCCCAATAATCACATCCAATGGGTGTTCATGATTGGATGGAAGTGTGTGAACATTATATTCCATTTGTGATTATGGATCATTTTATGAATGATCTTGCAAATGATTATTAAATATTTTTTGTTTCTTGTGATCACTAGGTTGTGAGCCTGATTCCTTTGGAGGATCATCAAATGTAATATTTTCCTCATAGATGAGGTTTTAGATCATATGATTCAAGGTGAAACATTTTTTCATATAATTTTTAGGGCCTTGTTTATAGTCACAATAAGCATTCACATCATACCCTTTGGGAAGAGGTACACTCATATCAACCTCTATATGATGAGGGAGAGATATAAGATGATACTTTGCAAGTCATGAAAGTAATAAAGTGGGAGACTCAGGTAAGCATTTAAATTGTATTTGTGGTACATTTAATAATATAATATAATTAGGTTTACTGTGAAACCACACTAAATTTTTTCATTGTTTCTTTTTTAATTTCAATGGGTTTGAACTTATAACTTGGTTTGATAGTAAACTTGGTATTGGATGTAGATGTAGTTGGTGTATTTTATACATATTTAAATTTTTTTCAATGAGATAAGTTTAATTTAATGATCATGAATAATATAGCATAATTCATTGAAATATTTAAAATTTTTAAATATAATTGACTTGTGTAAAGGAACAATCAAACTTTATTTGAAAATATAATGAAGCTCTTTATCTTCCATAGGATTGATCATTTTAGCCATCATTGTCTTATATCTTAAGACATACTCATTAATAGGTTAAATGGTTTGTTTTTTTATTTTTGTAATTTAGGTATAGAAAAACTTTTTATTAATGTTAATATAAAAGTGGGCTAAAAATTGATCCACAAGGGGTTTGAATGCATTACCAATTAAGTTGGTAAATAATAAAACCACCATAAAGCATAGTCTTTTAATCTCCTTGTAAATAATTTGCTTAAATGTTTATAATTTGAGGAATAATAAAGGAATGCCACATAAAAATATCAAATATTTTGTTCTAGATCACCCTTTCTATCATAAAATATGAACTTAGGTGAAATAAAATCAGCTGGCAAACAACACAAAGATAAATCTAGGGCAAGAGGATTATGAAACACCTCTTATGAATTAGTATCAAAATATGATTTCATAGAATTTTGTTCAATATTTTAAACCTTATTTTTCAAAAAAATTATAGTTTGCACAAGATATTTCACTTCTTGGTATCTTCAGTTGGATACTTGAGAAGTCACCAAAGGGGGTGTACCCATAGTTTGGGTAGATATAGGAATTAAAATTGGTGTTTAAGTTGAAGCATTTAGCTTCCCATGTAATATGTGGAAATATTATTTTTAGGGAATAAATGTTTAAATACATATTTCATACCCCCATTAGAAGTATGAAATGATAATGTGTTCATGGGGAGGGTTATTGGTATATAAGGATGACCAATAGCTTAAATAACATGATCGATAGATGGACCTACTTATTAATGTATGTTTTTTTATTTTTTAATATTTAATATGGTCCTTAATATTTCATTAATATATTTAATGTTTTGATGAATATGCTCATGAAACAATGTAAGGGCTGAACACTTGCTCATGTTCATGGGTTTGATTAGACTCATGGTTTTCATTATCATAATATTCTTCTATGATAACCTCATTAGTAAGTTTTTCATTCTTAACATTGGTATCATCATGATCCATAGGATTATATTCCTCATTGGTTTTATACATCTTAGGTGGTAGAAGTGAAGCTTAATGTGTTTAATTGGCACAACTCTCAATCTAAGGCTATAACTAGGTTATATGAAAAAAAATATAAGTAGGAAATGAAAAATAAAAAAATCTAAAACCCTAGTTGATTGAAAACCCTAAGAACTAAAAAAAATTGCATTCATACAAATCAAGTTTACAAAATTTTTAACCCTAAAATATAGATTATGGGGATCTAGAGTTAAATGGGTAGAGATAGCCTAGGGCACAAGGGTGATAAACTATATTTATAGTAGGCCAATTATTTGTGAATATCAGATAGAACATATACTAAATTTATTATACTAGATGATAAAGATATAAAATATGGCTATGTTATACATTGAAACTACTATGAAAATAAGATACTTAGTTGAACCTAATTCTAATACATATCTAGATCCAGAACAAGTAGAAATGGACTAGAATATGATCTTACGATAGTCACCTAATTTTATAAATTATACCTTTGTAACTATAAATAATTTCATTGACTTAGGATAGTTGCATCAACACTATTATCTAACTTATACATAGGTATTTAGTATATAATACCTAATAAAAGTAGATGATACCACTTGGATGCTTATGGGTTCTATGTCACCTTCACTTTAGTTCATTCATACTTTTCCATGGAATATTATCCCTTGTCAAATTACAAATACCTAGCTCTTAATATTCATATTATTTATGGGAAAAATGGGTTAGTGGGCACATGGTGTTGAGTTACCCCAAAGACCCTTCTATCAATGAGTAATGCCTATATAGCCAATACTATGAAGAGGGCCTTAAACTTATGTATTTCTCCCTTATATGTTGGCTTGTGTGTGAATCATGTAATGTGTGATAATGATATAGGCTATAACTCTAAAAAATATATCTCTTGGGATGCTCCCTTTGTACTTCAAACCTATATATGTGTTGTACCTATGATTAATATGGAAATAGGGGAAAATAAGGAAGCTTTTCCCACTTGAATACTTGATTTAATGTTTTCGGTAAGTTTCCTTGTGAGTTTCTAGTTATTTTCAAGTTTTGGAATGAATGAGAGTTGATATTTAATTTATACCAATACCTTTGGAGAATATCTCATATTAAGGCACTTAGATCGACCTTTAGAGTATATTTCATTTGCAAATTGGATGACTTTAGGACATAGAAACTTATGTTGGAATATGACACTTACATTGACATACGCATTTAACTAAGATGCAAGGATCATTAGAAACTAAGTGGAAGTTGAAAAATTTTAGAGATGGAAGATAATTAGGTTCATAACATTTTGGGTAAGACAACAGGTTAGAGTTATCATAATAACATAGGTTGGACTAATAGATAAACAACTAAGCATAGAGAGAGTGTATGAGAGCCTTTTGGTAGTGATAAAGATTTAGAAGTTGAAGGTACATCCATGATAAGTATTTTATAAGTGTACAAGACTAAGGTGATATATACTTTAGAAATAGTATCTACAAGTAGGTTCTAGCTGACACTCATCTTATGGTACTTACTGTCATTTAAAACATGCATCCATGGATGGTCTATGGTGTGGGAGGTTTTATTTTTGGGTAAAGAGCATGAATTCATTTTAAAATTCATAAAAGTGTTTGAAACTTGACATATAAGTGTTATCACTCACCTACATACATAAATCATTTATTATCTCCATGCAATGATGGGAATGTCCCCAAGGTGTGGGGCACTTTTGCTCTTTTGGATGAACTTATAGAGTAGGCCGAATTCCTTCAATTCTAAGTGAACTTGGTTTAGGAACAACACATAAACTTAAATATTTGAAAGGTAAATCTATCATTAATCTAAACCTAAGATTTTAGGAAAAGGGAGAGAGAAGATAAGAGTTTGTTAAAAAATGAAAGGTGATGCACCAAGAATAGAGTGAGTGCCCTTATTGCCTTGGACACACTAAAATTATTAGAGAATGAGATAGTATCACATATAATCCACCATGAACACTCCAAATGCATAATTATTTTTCATAGAGGCATGGTAACATAGCATAGTATTGAGAAGGATAAAGGTTATCCATAGATAAAGCCTACATAGACCCGAATGAGGACAAAATACAATCTGAAAGTGAGTTCTAAGTTATACATAGAAGTGATAGGAATAGATGGTGATGAAATGGGAAAACATTAACCATAAATAAATACCAACAAACATAATTCACACAAAGGGTTTAATAATAATGTATGGACATAAACTCAATTCTCATTAAATTGCCAGGTCTAGCCAACAGAAGTTCTCTTAGAGGCTAAATTTTGATAGAGTGAGGTTACCTAAAAAATATCTAATTTTACAATGAAGGACATAGATTTTTATAAGAAATGATATGGTTTTGGTTCATTAATTATAATCTAACTCACTATTAGGGTGGTTATAATCATTAAATAGAGATGGGAGAAGTGATTGTGATCTCTATCATAAGAGCTTATGTACCCATGCTCTGATAGCCTAAAATTTACCTTTGTGTTTAATTTTGACCTTAACTAAACCACTATTTGATTTACAATTGAGTTCAACCACAACTTTCACATATGAATATCATCTAATAATTCATTTAGACCCATTTTTTGATATGGAGGTTACGTAGATTCCTTTGGATTTTTCCATGTCATCTTTACACATAGTAGAATTATACAATGAAGGGGAACACATGTTTTTCTCAAGAATCTCTTGCATGTTAGACTATGCACATGTGACTACTATGTTTTGTATTCCCATGCCTAAGTTCACACTTGATTTTTATATTATATACACATTGGAGTATTCACACACCTATGATGTTAGCCTATGATTTATGAAGTAGTAGGTGTAATCCTTCATGATTAAACACAATATATCATTCTCTAGGTGTAATAAAATTTATGGAGGAGAGTGTGGAAGAAAATTTGGGCACATACTTAGATTTCAAACCTATGGCCTACACAACTTACCCACATATTCTTTAGACTCAAGGGGCTTTGTGAAAAGAGTGAGCATTGAAGGTGAAGTTGAAAGCTTTTGAAGGGTGTTGATGTAGAATTATTTTTCAAGATTGCATGAGTCTTAACTCTCTCACATTATATTTCCTCTGATGATTACCACAAGCATGAATTCTAAATATAAGTTATTTCATTATTCTATGAAGGGAGTAGTGTGAAAAATATATTTCAACCTTGATTCATGAGAGTGTAAAAGTGGAATTCTATGATTTGTTATAGGACTTCACCATGAAGGCATAAAGAGTCTTTAGAATATGAGTACATAAGAATATTGAATATCATAGGTTCACTCTTCATGATTTGGAATTACCCCTTACACATTTATTACTATGCTATTTTGTGAGTTGTGCCCAAGATAGGGGTGAATTATAAAGTCAATACTTATGTAGACCTCTGTAGGCCTCTTGCCTGCTAAGTAAGAATCTAGTAGATTTTGAGACAATCCATTAGGTATGGAGTCATCTAGAACCTTGATCTGCATACTCTCCTAGGTGAGATTAAGCATATGAAGCCATCTATATTTAATAATAAATAATATACCTTTGACAAGGATAAATAAACCAAACAAATGCATAGAATGATGCTTATAATAAATGAGATGTAAGTTAAGTAGAAGACTATGCACAAGCATTTGGGAGAAATAAATGTTATCCTGAAAACAATGTGTGTAAGGCACTTAGGGAAATGAAAAAAATATAACCTATTTATTTTTTAGATTATACATGAATCAATGGATATAATGATTAATTTGGATCCCATTTATTAGGATGGGTAGCTATTCTCCATTTAGTTTAGTGAGTTAGAAAGCATTAGCTTACTTGCAACTAATTATGGTATATGGACCGCTCCATATCACATTAAATTTGGCATGCCTTCTAGATTTCAATCTATTTGCATCTTATTTGAGCACTAAATCTCACTCTTGGAAACTTTTATTAGTGGACCTTTTATCAAAGGTCCTCTTTGTCTGGGCTTATTGAAGTTCCATAGTGTGCACAAATCACACTCTAGTTTCTCCGATATCCATCAACTCAACTAACCTTACTATGAGGGGATCACTCTCAAGTAGATTAAATGATGGATGAGTTCTAATGAAGGAAATTTGAGGGACATGGGAAATATAGCTTCCCTTCCATAAACAATCATGAAGGGTGAATTTCCCAGCACTCTTTTGGGAATGAATAAATCAACCCAAAGGGTGGTCTTGTGCTTAGTGTGCCAAGATCATTGATTATCCTCCATTATACTCTTTATAATGAAAATCAAATTATTATTCATGGACTTGAATAGACCATTACTTTGAGGGTAATAGTTTGATGAGGTGCTCAGGTGGATGTTATGTTTGATGTCCCATTCACTAATCTTGGTTCCAAGAAAGGCTAGTGCATTATCAAAGATAATGGTGGTTGGAACACCAAATCTCATTATGATTCCCTCTTATAAGTCTATAATTGATGCCTCATTGGCTTATTTAAGCACCATAGCCTCTATCTATATTGTGAAATAATCTATGGTCATGAGGATCCATTAATACCCATTTATTAATTATGGGTTAATCAATCCTATGAATTTTAGTCCCCACTATGTAAAGGGTTGATCAACTTATATTGAGTGAAATGGTAAGGCTTACATCTTATTTTTGCCTACAAAGAAGGCACAATTATTAAAACTTTACACATATTCATGTGCATCCTTTAATAGTGTTAGCCAATAATAGTAGACTTACATAATCTTTATGGTGATAGTCTTGTGTGTATAATGGCCTCCTAATAGGCCATTGTGGAATTCTTAGAGAATTTTACTCACATGGTTTGATTTCTACGCATCTCAAGAGGACTCCATACATGTTTTATCAAAAATGTACACCACTAACCAACACATAAGGAATGGTTTATAACCTAAAGTGCTTGTACCAAACCTTACTTAAGCTAGGGGGATATACACCATCCTAAAGGAAGGATTTCATATTTACAATATAACTTACCAGGATGCCCTAGTTTACTGATTGATATTTAAATAATTTGAGAACTATGTTATCACCATTTATCACATTATCTACCAATTGTTTGCACATCCACTTTCCTTACAAAATCTTGGTGAATTGGACGCCTAGATCATATTAAATAACCTTCATGATCCAACCAAATCTTTTCTCATTGATTTCCTTGCTAAGTAGTAACTCTTTGATGCCTATGAGTGGGACCATATACTAAATATTGTTATTGGAAAGTATGTGTTGGAGCTTCTTGAGTGCCCTTATAACTATAACATAATGATTTTATATGATGATATAAAGTATATCATAATTATTTATCTCATATCTAAAAAAGGCAACTAGTTATTCCAATTGATCATTATTTTTTTGTGTAAGAATAGTTGAGATGCCTTCAGCCCCACTGAATGGATAAAGGATAAAATACTTACTATAATCTAGGTTGATCAAGGTGGGATATTACATGATAGAAAATTTGAGGGATTCAAAAATATTCTTGCCTTCATGACTCCATCTAAATGAAACATTCTTCTTAATTTTAGTAGTGAGGGGTTTGTCTAGAGTAGCAAAGTTAGGCACAAATCTCCTGACAAAGTTTATCCTCCCTAAGAAGCTCTGGAGACTCTTTGTATGACTTGGGAGAGGAAAGGAGACAATAGATTTGACTCTTTCTAGATCAATAACAATCCCCTCTTTGTAAATAATGTGACCTAGTAGAGCACCTTCATGAACTGCAAAGATACACTTGCTAGGGTTCAAAGATATTCTAAACTCTTAACACCTTTGGAAGACTTGATCTAGATAGCCTAAGTGGTCTTCTACATGCTTAGAGAAAATAGTTATATCATTGAGGTAGATGAATACTATATTTTGATGAGTTCCTTAAATGTCATATCTATGGTTCTCTATAAGGTTGCTCTTGCATTTGTTAAACCAAAGAGCATCCGCTATTATGCAAAAGTTCCCCACTTAGTGGTGAAGGCTATTTTGTAATGATTACACTCTTGCACAAGAATATGTTTGTAGCCTAAGTAGCCATCTAGAAAAAAGAACCTTTCCATGCCTAAATTTTTTTGTAGTATTTACTCCATTGGTGGGAGGGGATAGTGATCCTTAAGGGATGCCTTGTTTAAGTATTTGAAGTCTATGCATAGAGATATATCCCCATTATTTTTATGCACTAGGACTAGGTTGGAAACCCATGAAGAGTGTTTGATTGGAAGTATTATGATGGATTTAATGATATTTTAAAGATGATTTCTCATAGAAAGCTTGATATTTGGGTTGATGGGTCTTTGATTTTAGCAAACTAGATGTGCACCAGGGTCAAAATCAATAGTGTGTTGTGTTAAGCTTGGGTCAAAACCTCTAAGGTCCTTATATCTCCATACAAATATATCTTCATATATCTTTTTGAGCTTGATAAATTTATTAATTTATGGTGGGGAACATACCTTTCTAGATTTCAAGATCCTTCCTTTAGAGATGGTTACTTGCATCGAGACCTCTTCTTTTGTTTTCATGCTTCACCTTTCTCCTTTGAGTTGGTCATCACAATTAAATATGACTTTTAGGGTAACTAACCATTTTGGTTTATTTTTCCAATTTTATTGGACAACTTGATATTCATATTGATCTTGAAAATGTACTTGGTTCTTGGTGGAGAACTTAGTGTCATCTTGTAGGAAGATGATAATATTCTCATCACTTTTGAACACTTTCCAATTATTTACTTTTTGGGGATTACCGGTATAATTAAGAGCCACATGATTTACTTAGACCCATTTATTATGTTGTAGTGATGTCATACTATGAACCTATGATTATCATTCTATCCATGTCAACATTCCCTGCTCTTGGTATGGAACTAATACTGAATGCATCCAATCTTTATATAATATCCCACACTCTATGCTTTTAGGCCTTCAACAAGCCATTCTTAGTTATGTTCTATGCTATAACCTAGTTAAAAATTATTTCACTATCACCAAATACATGTAGTACCTTGATTTCTTTCTTATGTAGAAGCTAGAGACCTTGGATTAGTGACTCATAATCTATAGGATTGTTTGTGCAACTAATTTACAACCTAAATCCATAAAATTATTTCTCATTTTGAGGGGAGACTATTATCACACCAACCCCTATGCCATTTTTAATATAAGAACCATTGAAGCATAATTTTCATGTGCCGTCAATATCCTATTACATCTTTATAATATATGGCTATATGGGTCCTCCTATAGGATACAATATGTCCTAATAAATGTCTCTTTCATGTTGTCATATGGGTCACACTCATAATTTTCATGTGCCCATTCATCCAAGAAATCATCTGGGAGCTCTTCAAGCGGTGTTATAACTTCATGGAGAATTGAATTCTCCTCCTAATTTAATATTGTGTAGTTTAATTTGACTAGTCTGAGAGAGTATGGATCAACATGAATTTTTAAGATGGGTTAAGATCTAATAGTGATCTTAGTTCCATATCTAATTCTTAGAAACACATGAAAATAGTTTAAAGATAAGTATCCACCCATATTTTTCATGAAGTGTTGGGAGAGGTAGATGGTAAAGTAGGGAGGCAAGTTGATGACTATTATATCTTATGCAATCAAAATAATTAGGCATGCATGCAATGTAAAGTTTATATATTTGATGATTCTTATAGTTTTAACAATTATGCCATATGACTAGACCACTCCTTTCAAAATAGGAAAATATGAAATTTAAATCATATCCATGATCTTCTTTAGCATCAATGAGTAGCACTCACATCTAAGTTGATCATGTAATTATGCACTATGTGCCTGTTAATAATCAATGAGATGTAAAATGGGGGTGGTTTAAAATTATTATGCACCTCCTCCTTTTGTTGACATATAATCACAAATATGGAAGGCATAAGTTGTGATGTTTTGCATGCCTAAAATCTTTTTTGAGCATCCTAGAGAAAATATATATGAGAAGGAATAGTAAGAATATCCCACATGGTTACATTGAGGCTCATATTCTTCATCTATTTGACTATGTTGAACGATATTTGGGATCCATTTGGTTGTGTTTTTTGGATGGTATTATCCTCTCATAATTACTCACTAGTCTAAGGCTACTATTCTCTTTACATAACCTATTTTGTGCACACTAAAGCATACATAGGTACCTTGGATCACATACTTGTGCACATGACCTAGGAAACTAAAGGTAAAGGCATTGAAGTTGGTAGTACCTCCTCCATTTCTCTCCTCTTAAATCTTGTATTGAAATAAATTGAGGTGCTTCCTACATCTGATGCACCACACTAATCTACATAGTTGAATTTGACCTCCTACCAATAAATAAGATTAGACCCATCTTGTTATTGTGTTATCACTTTAGTTCCTTCTCCATGCAAATTTGTGATGTTTTCTTGCTCCTGAGGCTATGACAAACTTTACACCTATTATCTATCTAGATAACACCCTAATAGGGATCATGTTTATTAAAGTATAATTCATACCTAGACTAACATGGGAATGGTCTAAGGTTGTGGGTTACCCATATCTAGACCAGACCTCTAGGATTTTTTATGAGGCTAGCTCCTCAAATTTTTTGAATTTAGACCTTTAATTCTAAATCTAAGACTGGTTGGGATGGAAAGGGGAAAAATATTTACATAAAGTAAAACATATTCTAAACTATGGTGATACACCAAGAATTTACCAGATCCACTCTTGAACTTGGAATCTTTAACACACTAATGAAATATGAAAGAAGATAATGCAAAACTCACTATTCTTCTATGTAATATTATTTCATATAGGGTTCTGTTTGATGCACTTAGAATAGGGAGAAATGAAAATAAGTTTTGGTTAAAGACACTTAAGTTTGTTTATCCACTATATCTTTGAGAGATCAATGCTAAGACACATTATATGACCTAAAAAGAATGTTTTTACCACCTAGATTAAGTTTGGGCATACAAAAGGAAGATAAAATTCATAATTGCATATTAAATAAACACAAAATACTAAATAAAAATTATCAAAATGACTATAAATTACTTTATTCACTACTCTAAGATGTGTCAAATACAATTATGGTAGATTTATTATAGAGAATTTCATTAGGTTAACTTCTACACTTGGTCATGTACTTAGTTATCAAGCCAAGTCAGTTCTATACTTAATAGAGTTAGGAGTGAGAGTAATAAGGTATGATGCACAACATTTAATCATTCTATGGTTCTAACATAATTTTCACACAAGGTGTAATGCTTTTTTTCTCACTCAAAGTTTAAAAATGAAGGAACTAGGCCTACATTGGGCTAGTCGTAACATAGTGCAACTTAGGGTTTAAAGGGACTTAGTAACTAGCTAGAGTGGTTTAAGTGGCCATCCAACACTAGGTCCATCAAAGGAAGATCACTAGGTGAAATCCTTCATGGGAGCATAGGCACTGAGGTGAAATCCCATAACTAGTTAGACGTAGCTATTATAGGTGCAATATATTAAGAAGTAAGTTAAAGGCCATTAGGTTACTTGTGAAAATCATGGGTATGACTTAAGCTCAAGGATTCATTCTTGGGGTAGAATTTTAGGGATGGGTCTTGGAACCTTAGTAACTTTTGGTTTTGACTCTTAGTCACTTTATAAGTCGAGTCTGAGGTCATTATATGGCACAAATATGCCATTAATGACCAAGGATGAACCTCTATTTCAAAATACATTCAATTAACAACTATAACATCACTCAAATTAAACTAGGTCATAATCATATCATTATGTAAATTATAGTGTAAGAATCAGTACTTCATTTCTTAATTAGATTATAGTTTAATAACAAAGTTTAATACTAAATACTAGATCATACATGCTCTACCTAACTCTATTCATGCCCAATGGCTCACATGTGAGCTTGGGTTATACATTAGAACTACATAAACTAATATTTAGGATAGAAAAACTACTAGTTTTTTCCTTATTTGGATAGAGATTCATTTCACTATTTACCTCACCCTATTATTCAAGAATGAGTCTTATTTAATAGGTGAATGGGCATCTTCTACCAAGTCATATGGGCACGTGTCGAGCTGTCATGAGTCCATAGACTCCATTACACTATCCAGGGTGGATGAGCACATGCCATACATTGATCTATCATTAAGGGGTCACTATCTCACCTAATACACTCTCTAAAATCCATGTTTCTAAAGTATCCAAGTCCAAGTCTTGGTAGGGGAGTCTTTATGTAAGTCAGTGTGATGCAAATACCTGCTAGCTAGTGTAATATCCATGAAAACTTTTCTAGCTGGTGCCAAAAAATATAAAAGGGGAAAAAATATACCATAGGTCACCTCACATTGAGATTGGTCTAGTTGGCATAGTCTATGTAATTACTTAAAAAAGGGAGCCAAATATTAGCCTATACAAAATTGATAGTCTACCTTGGACTAGGCTTTAAGCATCTTAGGTACATAGAATTTGGGTGCACCCTATTCTAAATCTTCTTTAAAATTTTCAAAGCCTTAGATGGCACCCCTAATATCTTTAATGGAACCATCTAATTCAATGTATGTAGCTTATAGATCAAGCACATTTATGCTTTCTAATTCCTTTTTAAAGGCTTCTAGTCTTTCCTTTGTGTACTTCACTCTACCATCTAATATTTCCCCTACTCACTAGACTTTGTTTGGAAGGCACAAAAGACTACCTCTTCAGTCTTACTCTTAGGTCTTCAATTAATCACTAAGGGATTTTACCTTGAACATCACTTTCATGTGATTGGCTCTAATCACTATGAAGGAGCATTGGAACAAAGCATCCTTATCCTCCTTTACCTTTTTGAGGCATGTGTCGATGATTATTGCTTGGTTGGTGAAGTTATAAAACCATCTAATTATTTTGTGCTCTCTTCAAGCTTGGTGAAGAGGTCTTTGACCATATCTATATTTTTTTTTCAACTCCTTCCTTAGGGCATCATAGGGGTCCTCTTGGTCCTCAATCATTGATCTCATCCTAGGGAGTATTTTCTCTATAAGCATGTAAACTTAGTTAACTTTGCTCTTATATGAGGCATCCACCTCATATAGGAGGGATAACTCCACCTCTCATATGTGTTATATAAGCTATTATAGATTCATCTTGGTTACCTTGAGATCCTTCTCAACCTTCTTTGCTATTTTATTCCAGCTATAGGTGTGAACATCATTGATGATGTTCTTGTGTGCTACAATGGAGGCCATTTTGATCAAGGCATTGGCTAATTATACTAGGTTCATGTTGTGTAGATTGAGGATCTAGTAATAATTCCCCTCTTTTGAATTCTTTTAATTCCGAATTTCTTTTATTATAACCTCAAATTTGGGTTTGTCCATATAGTAATCTAGCACCTAGGAAACCTGGTGGCACATCAGGGTCATAGTAGTTTTTGGATGCATGTAGTCCATTAGGTAGAGGCTCTTGTTTTCCTTAAGTTCATATCATGATCTTTCCTTATTGCCTAACCATAAATCCTCATCCTCTCCCAAATTTTACTCTTCACTTGTGCTAGTGCTTGAGCCAATGCCTTCTTTTATGACCTTTTCTTCTTCTTCTTCTTTTTGTTCTCCTTCTTCCTGGGTTCTTTGTCAGACTTCTTCCCTTCATCCATTATCTATGGTATTAGATCTATGGTATGAACTTGTGTTGTGCCATATTTTTATTCCCCTGACACTTTAACCTCCTTCTCTATTTGCCTTAATGTGTAAGTATCACCTTCATTCTCCTTAGATGCCCGTTTAGAGTCAGGGTGTACCTACTATACACCTTCTTCTACTAGATTGGTGGGGGTGCTCAATGCCTTATTTGGTGTCTTCTCTCTACTTGGTCCCACTCTTATGGTGACCTTATCTTCCCTCTCTTTCAACATCCTAGCCTATTCTACCTAGGTTGCCTCTTCCTCTCTTTCATTTATCTTAGCCTTATCTTCTTGGGCATTTTTATTTGACTATCCCTTGTTGGCCCTTTCCTTCCTAGTCTTCCTTTTTTCAACTTTAACTGAGAATTTATTTTCTCTCTCACTTATCTCTTAAGCCTCTAACTGATTGATCTCAACTTGGGACATGCCCTTGGTTTTCATCTCCTTATGCCTCTATTGTAATTTTAGTATGAAATCAATATACACTTGGTCAAGGCCCATGCTCTTCCACTGACACTATAGTTCATCTTCTATTGGGGTGCTTGACTAGATCACCTCTTCAGGATCCTTATAATTTTTTCCTTTTACACCTCCTTTCTCCATTTTCACCTTGCACTCTTCTTCCTACCTTTGTTATTCATCCTCCACCAATTCAATGATTTCCTTAGGAAATCCTACCTTATTCATTTCTTATTTCTATTCCTCTAGCTCCTACACCCTTTAAATTTTAGCTTCACTGAAGCCAAAATTCTTAACCTCTTTCTACGCTTCTTTGTCTCAATCTTAGGTGGTAGGGAAGGGGTCTCTTTACTTGATGAGGACTCAACATCCTCAAGAATAATTTAAGTGCCCCACCCCCACTCTAATTCTTCCTCTAATTCCTCTTCCTCCAAATCATCTTCTATGTTAGATATCTCTATCTTAGGCACCAAAATCTAGGCCTTTCCCTTCTTCTTCAAGTTGGGGTAGGTCTTTGACACAAACTTGATGCACTTCTTATAAGTGCCTAAGGAGGATGTCTCATTTTTTGAGACAATTTTGAGCTTTAAGCACTCTTGTATTTAATCCAAAGTTTCCCTTCTCTTCTTCTAGTGAGACTTTTTATTCTCAATAGGTGTAGGGGTTCCTTCCTCCCAAATGTAGAGTGGGGGGTCTTATTTCTACTCATCACTTGATCCATTGATATAATCCTTCCTTCTTGGCTTCATCTCATAGTAGAGTCTATGGATAAAGCCCATAATGGTGACCTCCTAGATTAGATTGATTTTTGTTTGATTAGAGGCATCTTCTTCATCTTTGGTCACCCTTCCATTAGTGTATGGATTTTTTCTCCTCAACTTCCTTCTTTTCATGTCTAATTCCTTAACTAGAACATCCATTTGCTACATGTTCATAATCCTATGCAATGCATCTCTAAAATATTCTAATGAGAAGGTGAAGGGGAGCTTCAACCATCTTGACCTATTTCTATCCATAAGAACCAAGTGCATGATGTAGTATTGTTTCATTAAGGTAAAAATTTCCATCCCAAATAAATTTGAGGGAGCCCCTAGGGAATGTGTCACTCTAGTCTAAAGGCTTCTATGTAATTCTCACACTAATGCATTATATGTGTCTTGTACCTAGGTTGAAAGTGGTGGGGTAAGTGTAATACTTATATTTCTATGTGGGGGACTCATGGTATTTTAGAAACACCCATAAACTATCTTTACTTGCATCTAAGATCTTGATCTCCTCTATCATGATCAAGATGAGAACAAATCCCCATCTGAAAGTTCTTTTGATGCTATGGAACTCTATCACATTCTTGACCAGTTCCTCTATGATAAACTTGGTGATATTAAAGTAGATTACTTACATGATGTGGTATGTAATGTAGTGTTACACCTTAGACACATGTGTCCACCAGCTACCTAGACATAATTTAGAACTCACAAGGCACACTTTTGCTGTCATGCTTGAGTCCTCACACATAGTAATTAGGAATGTATATCCCCCTTAAATTAATTAATGAACTTTATAATATGATCCACCTCCTTGACATCAACCATCATTTAATGGATGTCTTACAGCATCAGGTATCTTGGTTATCCTTTTGATTAGCTATGATGAGATCTTCATGACCATCCCAAAAAGTAGAAGCATAATTCATGGATATGAAAAAGTAATAACTAGACTAGTTTTTCTAGTTTTCCAATGTAGGGAAACTCATATAGTTGAGTTGTACCTAAATCCTTTAACTTGTCTCAAATTAAGACATCAAAAAAGGTATCACATTTTAGGGTCTTACACCTTGTATCCACCATCTAGTCCTATACCAAGTCCTAGAAATGAATTTATATTTGATGGTTGTACTCTTTTAGCTGGTAGTTATGCATAAAAGAGAACCAACTTTCCCCTACCTAAACCTATCAATATCTATGATGCTGATTACTACTATTGATTGTACCTTAGTCTTGGATATCATCACTTCTATAATTCTAACCCTCTTGGGTTCCTTTTATGCCTCAACCAAACTTGTAGCCTTTTGCTTCTTCACCATCTTAAAGTGGATTATGTTGAACCTAGGTAGATGTGGCTTGCCAAAACCTCTAATGGTGTATGGCACTTTTATATTTGTGGGGTCTCTATCTATATGTTTAGCTCTGAGCTTTATTGGCCATTAATGGTGGCTTAGGTAAAAACTTCTTAGTTTAACCTAGTTCTCTACATGAACTTCTCTTTTCAATCTTTCACACTAGTTTTTAATATGAATACACTCTCTTTTTGTGTGCTTCCTTTCACTCTAAGGTGCCTAGATTTTCTAAATTTCTCATTATGATAGGGTTTGGTTTGCTTTGGCTCTCTAGTTCCTCACTCAATTTACACTAGTCTTTGAGTTAGCTTAAACTTGGTAAACCTAAGTTAGTCTATAGTTTACTATTTTATACCCTTCATTTTGTCAACCACCATTAGTAATATAAGATTAATGTCATAGGTGCCTTGATCATATTAGAAAATTCAAAAATCCATAAAATATTTAAAAATATCCTATCTTGTACGCATTAAATGTGTATCTTTGTGTCATTGTAGCTACCTCATTAAATGATCCTAAAGGTTTTTTTGGTGAAGTGACATGAAGTTCAAATGGTCACTTCCTAGTTCTTCTTAGGTTGACTCAAGCTATCTTGGATGACTTCTTTTTGCATGTGTATCTTTTGGCATGACTTTTGCCTTTCTTTTGGTAATCTAGGCATAACACCTCACATTCATGTAACTCAACCTCCTTAGTTCCACTTCTTCTCTAGCTTCACTCATATTTCAAGCATACTTGTCTTCCTTAGTAAATTTCTTGCATGCCACTTTACCTTGGCCTATCCTACCCCATACAATTTTTTTATACTGGCCATCCAATGCTTTGTTTCTCTCTTGATGCTTTTGTGCACTATTAGAATGTGTGTCTTCAATATGTACCTCACACTCAACCATGTTGGGCATCTTCACTTTTTTCCTTTGGTGTTATTTGGCACTAGATCAATCAATGCACTTTCTTTCCACTTTGTCACAGAGGTAATGCTAAGGTGGTTCATTCTCAAGAATTTAAGGGCCTTATACTTATCATCTTTGAACATATGTCTCTATAACTATTTTTGCTTGTGCCTAGTAAGTTTAACACACCCACTACTTATATGTCTAGCCTCATTCACTTATGGGTACAAGTCCTCAACTCACTCTATTGGAATTATGCATGAAACATTGACACCAGAGTTCTTGCACTCACCATACATCGATAACTCCCTCTATACATTTCATAAAAGACAAAATAAAAGAAAAGAATGGTTTGGATTTATGCAAAAATTTATTTTAGTCAGCTCAACTCAAACCAACTATTAACCATGAAGTCAAAGTGTTCCATGGTATGAGCACCATTCTACTACTTATAAGCCTTCAATCATTTTCCATTAAAATGCCCATAGAGAATTTTTATAGATAATGTATTTAACTTACATGTGCTTATTTATAAGATGTGATGGATAATGCAGGGGCCCATCCACCAGATTTATAATTTGCCTAAGTGATTGAAGTACTTAGAACCATAGATCAATACCAATGCTCCTTCAGTCAGCTCCTTATGTTTGATGTGCTTGATATGTTTATCATGCCAGTGCTTTTAACATGCCTTTTCAATCTGATAACTCTACTTAACTTAGGCACACTTCTCATCTAAGTGATATAAGTATTACAAGCTTGTGATTATTGAATTTTGGTATACATAAGGAGGGCACCATGAATTTTATGGGTAGAATTGCTTCAGCACCAAACATTAGTTAAAATAGTATAGCCTTGTTCAGGTGTTTATAGGTCATGTGGTATGCCTAAAGTACCATTAAAACTTGATAATCCCAATCCTTGTGACTTACATCACATATATTTTTTAGGCACATTGATGGAATTTTGTTAAAGGCTTCAACCATGCCATTAGCCTATGGATGATATGGGGTGGTCTTGTGGTGTGCCACCATGTACTCAATCAGGAGTATGTGCACCATCTCATTGATGAAATGAGTTCCCTTATTGCTATTCAGACTTACTAGAAACCCATACCTACTAATGATGTTATAACATATGAAGCATGTGGATATCATGGCTATGCAATCTTTGGTTAACACAACTTTGGCCCACTTGGTGAAATAGTCAGTGGCCACTAAACTATATTTGGTACCTATGTACCATGTTTGGGAGTAATTGGCCCAACAAATTCAATGACCCATTTTTTTAATGGCAAATAAGAAAGAATGGGGATGAGATTAATCTCATCTCAATCATTAATATTTCCATTACATTGGTATACATCACATACCTTTGCATACTCCTTAGCATCTTGGAATAGGCTTGGCCACCATAAGCCTAATTACAATACCTTGCATGCCATTTATTGCTAGTGCAATGACCTCCTATTATTCCTTCATGTGATTCAATATGATGGAGTCCCATTCATGTTCCAAAACAAACTATCAAAGGAATTCATCCCTAATTAGTTTATACAACTCCCCCTTAATGAGATAGAAGGGGGTGGCATGGACTGTGAGTTATTTCTTATCTTTAGTGGACAAGGCTTATGGTACAAACTCAAAAGTTAGGAAATTAATAATCTCCACTAGATATTCAATAACATGGTTAACTTTATATAACTACATGTTTGACATATCATCTTTAATCGATGTTACTACATCAGCCAGAGTTGATGCAGGACAAATGGTTGGGCCTGAATTTCTACTTCCCAGGTTTAATTACAATAGAGAACTAAAACTCCTAGAAGAGAATAATCCATCTACATATGTACCCATGTAAAATAGGATTGTTCATGAGGTACTTGAGCACTTCATGATCTATGAAGAAGATGAATGGGGTAGCCAACAGATGTTACCTTAATTTTTGTAAGGCATATACCATTGCTAGCTTCTCATGCTCACTAGTGGTATAATTCTACTTTGCCTATGTCAATTTTCTACTTATGAAATATATGGAGTGGTCCATCTTGCCTTCACTTGGTTTTTCCAATATGGTGCCAATGGTAGATCCTAAAGAATCAATGTGTATGTGGAAAGGAGTCATCTAGTCAGGAAATTATAGAATTAGTGCACTAGTGAATTTTAGCTTTAGTGTCTCAAATGCCTCTTCTTACACCTTGCCTTAGTAAAATGGGCCATCCTTGTTTAAGAGATCCTATAGGAGCACCATGATCTTTACATAGCTCTGAATTAACTTCCTATAGTAGCCATAATGGCCTAAAAAGTCATGCATGTCTTTCTACATTGAGGGAGTCTGGAGTTGGATTATTATGGCTATCTTCACTAGATCAACAAGCAAATTATCCTTGCAGATGATGTGCCTAAGTAATGTCCCAAAGGGGGGTTATGAATATGCACTTCTTTAGATTTAAATGTATATAAATCTAAATTTAACTTTCAAACATGAGGTATAGATTATCATAGTGGTATTTTACAAGACAATACATAGTCCAGTCATCAAGATACAGTTAAAGGAACTTATGGATAAAGTACTTAAAGGCAGTGATTACTACCTTGGAGAATAAAACTGGCATATTATTGAGTCCAAATGGCATCACATTATAGGTGAAAAAATCCCATTCAATTTCAAAGTTTATTTTGGGCTTATCCTCCTCCTCAATGTACACCTAATGGTAGCCCAAAAACCCATAAGTGAAAGTGTAGATCTTGCAACCTATGACTCCATCTAAGACCTCATCAATGAATGAGGTAGGGAATGGATCATTGATGCAAGTGTAATTTAACATATTTTATTCAATTTTAATCCATATGAACCCATATTTATTGATGTTGATGATCATTAGGCTCATCCATTCTGATTCTTATACTAGGTAAATGACATTGACTACCAACATACCATTAATCTCCATATTTACCTTGGTATGGAGGTTGGGATTATCTGATATGGATGTTTCTTGATTATCCTCATGACATCCACTATCTTGATGCTTAATTTTCCAAGGGAAGGGTGATTAACCTTCATGTCCTTATAGTTGTGTAATAATAAGTCCTAAAATTCTTTCAAGAGGTCTATAATTCATGTCAACTTTGACTCAAACCAATAAGCACCTATAGTGGTGATATTGGGCTCACCTTATATATTGATTTCCACTTTAATGGTCTTGAGTGGTACATGGTAGGGATCATTTCTCTCTTAATGATAGTATTAAACTTTCCTTATCCCCTATGTTATTTCAATTTAAATATGCATTGGATCTTCATTATTTAGGGTATTGTCATCTATAGGGTGCACAAGCTTTTATCTACCTGTTAGAGCCTTCTAATTGTGCTCTTTATAGGTCTCATCATCTTCTTTGTTGAGTCACTATTGAGAATGATATTTTCAAATAATGTTATGAGTGCTATTCCTTTCTCCTCAAACATTTCCTTTAGGTACTCTTCTAAGATTTTAGTATCCTCAAACACTACCCTATATATGACTTACACTAGCTCTAATAGCTCTAAGTTCCATAAAAAAAAGTCAAAAAATGTGAATGAACCTCTCCTTAAGCATCTCCTAGTTTCTTATCTTGTAAAATGTCTCATTTATAATATACCATGATCATACCCATGTATTCAAGGTCTTGTAAATGGTGTGCACACACAGGCCTCTTGGCGCATTCTCACCACAGATAGTCTAGGTTTCTTCACATAGATGCACATGCATAATTGGGTTAGAATCACTGGTGTAAGTGGGTATGTCTATATACTCATTACTCTTTTTAAACCTAGTTGAAATCACTACCTTCACATCTTTCCAAGTTGGTAAGCTAGGTCTCTACACTACCCACTAATGAGCAGCAATGCTCTTTAAGGTATGCACTAGTGCACCCATTTTGGTTATCTCATTTGGGACGTAGGATTCAATGTCTTGGACATACTTTTCTATGGGTTGTCTCCCTTCATAATTTGGAAGACACTATAAGATTACCTTTACTAAGTTGGAGTACCCTTTTCTCCATCTTTTGGGTATGGGGGACCCATTTCTTTTGAGGCACTCAATCATAACCAACCCTATCATGGCTAGCCTTGGTCCATTTGCATGCACTAGGTGGAACCTTCAACTAGTGACCCTTATAGACCTATTTTACCCTTCACTCACATGCTACATCATTTGTATTAATGGCTGATTTTCCATCCTCCCATTCAAGCATGCCTTGGTCATTAGGGTTGACCTTCTTCGCACCCTATGCCATGATATTATAGATGTGGTTGATCTCATCCTCAAGATCAACACTCTCTATATTTGGGGGCCCTTGGTCACTTGAAAGAGGTATCACCACCCTTTCTTTTCCATTCTCAAAATTCATATAATACTTCTTAAATTGCATATTTGTGTTGTTATCATAGCACCATGGCCTTCCCAAGATCACAAGATAGTTATCCTATTTTGCTAACTTGATGACCTCAAAGTTGGTGTGGAACTCATCACCCATGATATATATAATGGTGTCCTTCAAGATCCCAATTGTTTGTACTCAAGTTTTGTTCTCTATGAATAATATATGAGGTGAAGGCCTCAAGGGTGGCTACCCCATCTTTTCCTAGGAATTTTGAGTTAGAATATTGACCTTAGCACCTATATCAACTAGTACTTCACAAACTAACCACCCATTGATGGTGGAATCTATGAGTAACTTCTATTCATACTCAACATTTTGAGTATACCTTAATTTGAGTGTCTACTCCATATTCAGTGTAACAACCTCAATCATTTGAGGCATAACCTCTAATTCTTGTTTCTTCCCTACAAGCTTTATTAATAAATATTTTAGTAGGGGTAACATTATTTAACTTTGTAAGAGGTGCATGATCTCAATCAATTCCTACACTTCAAGCTCTTGATGATCTTGCTTCCTACATGAAGTATTGTCTTGTGCCTATAAATATCTAACCAACTGGAGTTCACCCTACAAATCTGATATCACACTCATAGATTGATGTAGAATGTCCTTCTACCATGCAAGATTAGGGTATGGCATAACTTTTAGCTTTAATTACATTATGTACCTAGTATGACTTAATTCACCATACTTCAAGCACATATCTTGGTTTGATTTAATGGGTGGTTGAGTGGTAAAACCACTTTGAGTCATATATTGTACCTTATACATATCTTTACAAGCTTATTGTGGCTTGAGATCCCACTTTCCTCTTTTGGCTCATGCCTCACCATTGTCACACTTTTATCCATGTCAGGCAACCTTGAGTTAATTTTTTTTACAAGTTGGGGCATTATTTAACTGAATGTGGTCCTCAACAATAACCACACATTGGGTGTATGGGGTAGTTATGCTGATAATGTTTAGTTGACCCATATTTATAACATGACCATGGTGGCAATATTTCTCCACCATGTCTTCCTCCTCACCTACACATGCCTCATTAGTTGCCATAGCCCATACTATTCTAGCCATAGCCTTCATTACCTTAACCTACCTAACCATTGCCTGATGTTTTTTCCTACCTTATGCCTCTTTCCATGTTTTGGTACATCTCATTAATGACATTGTTATCCATTATTAAGTGTGTATAGGCATCACACATATTGTAGTAAATGGTGGTGTTTACTTGGATAATGCACTGTAATAAAGGATATTTTCAAGAATCATACAACCCATGATAAACCTCATAATTGAGAAGTAGGGCAAATATATTTCTTCATGAGTAGTTATTCTTTTTACGCCCTTCCATCTCAAAATCGATGCACCATAAGCCACTATGATTATCATGCATCAAACTAGTGGTCAATTTCTATAACTGGGAGGCCATTAACACAAATTATGCCCTTCCTAGTATTAGAATACCTACTACCTCAACCTAAAGCATGGATTCAAGTAATTTTTGGGAGTCTATGAAGGTCTTCATAGACAATGACCATTAGAATGGTACCGATAGGATTCTAACAAAACACTGCACATGCTAGGAGGGGTGAATGTAATATGGAAACTTAGAGAGAATGGTTTTAAATCATGCATCATACAAGTGCATGCTCTTATATAACCTTTGGCTAATTTCCTTGAGCATCATGATGTTTTATTGCTCAAATTTAAGGATATAAAACTCTTTTAAGAAGGCTTCCTTTAACATATTGTAGTCAACCATAACCTAGTTTGGATCAAATTTTCAATACTAGGTATGGGCTCAATCTAACAAGGTGGTCACAAACTATGTTGCCTTGTGTTTAAGCTGAATGATTCCCCAAATGCACCATTAAAAATCACACTTTAGCACATGCTCTAAGGAATTCTATACACCATGATACTTGGGTAAGTGCATCACCATTTCATAGTAGACTTATTGAGGGGGTGGTGTTGGGTTATGAGGCACCTATCTCCTATGTATCTATATTATAGGTGGCCCTCCAATGACTCTAATTTTAGGTATGGGGATTGATCCTAACATCATCAACTATGCGATCAAACTTATTGGTGCAGTACCACTCACTTATGGTACTATGTCACTTCTTGTGGGTTGTTACCTAATTGACATAGAATAAATTCTCTACATAGAAATGTGTGTGCCTATGTTTAAGGCTCTTGGGTTGATGCTTACTAGATTTTATGTACTATTACTCAATTCCTCATAAATAATTACTTTCTCAATTACAAATTCTCAATCCAAGCCTCAAATCCTAGCAAAGTCAATGTCAATAATAGGTTGAATTACCATTCTTATTTCTTCTAGTGGAGAATGCAATGTATGAGCTTACACTTCAGGTTCAAAGGGGGTAGGTTATTTTGGTATGTTCTTAAGTGCCACATCTTGTAGGAAACCACTACATCTTACACCTAACTACTAAGTCCAATCTCTTGCTTCTTACTCTTTCTCTCCATACTATTGTAATTCAAAAGACCCTTCCCCATGCCTTTCCCAATTACAAAAGGTCCTCTTAGAAATTCTAGGTTCTAGATCCTCCATCAGTTTGTGCCTTCACTTACTATAGTTTATCCTTTAGAGCTCTTGAGTGTCAAGTTGTTATTCCTCTTCCATCACACCTTACCTACACTTCCCCTTCTCACCTTTTGTGTTGCTCATACATATAAGGACTTTAGAATTCCATTCTTATGGTTTCTATACCATAATACACCAAAAGCTTCTTCAATATGATGATGAGCCCTCTTATAAATTCATCCCTTGGTTCACAAAAAAACTAGTACTCTACTTCTTCTAAGCATGAGAAGGTTGACACTACAAACTCTAACATGTAACTATTTAATGCACCACTCCACCACTTATCCAAAATACATATCAAAATTGCATTTAGGTTCTCCAACCTCTCTATGTGATATGTGGTCCACTTAAAGAATTGGCCATAACTACATCTTCTATTAGTAGTGTAGATGGCCAACCACCAGTACACATGCTTAGGTAGCTCATAGAAGAACACTTCATACAAAGCATCATACAAGTTATCTTGTACCCATTTTATTAGTTTTTTCCCTTTATATGTAGGATGGTTATGTGTGAAACCATATTTCACTTGCTCTATCTAGAACTCAATGTTTTTGAGTGATAGTCAAATCATTGCTTTATTACACTATTAAAGAAACAAAACTCAAAATGATCCCAAAAACAAAACCAAAATGTTTTAGAAAAGTTTACTAGGTTGGATTCTACACTTGGTCATTCTCTTGGATATCAAGCCAAGTTAATTATAGACTTGGTAGAGTTATGAACAAGGGTAGTAAGGTCAAATTCACAAAATCTAATCATGTTATAGTGATATCATCAGTTTCACATAAGACACAAGCCTTGTGTGCTCACCTAAAGTGTAATAATGAAAGGACTAGGCCTATGTTGGGTTAGTCATGACATGACACAACTTAGGGTCTAGAGGGACTTAGTCACTAGTTAAAGGGGTTTAAGTGGCCATTTGGTACTAGGTTAATTAAAATAAGATCACTAAGCATAAACCTTCATGGGACAATAGGTCTTAAGGTGAAAGCCCATAACTAGTTAGATCAAGATATTACAGGTGCAAGATGTTGGGTAGTAGGTTAAAAGCCATTAGGTTACTTTTGCAAATCATGGGGATGGATTAGGATCAAGGATTCATTCTCAAAGTAGCATTATAGGCATGGGTCTTGGAACCTTGGTGCCTTTTGGTTATGACACTTAGTCACTTTAATAGGTGGGTCGAGGTCATTATATAGCACAAGGATGTCATTAGTGACTAAGGATGAACTTCTATTTTTCAATACATTCAATTAAGAACTACAACATCACTCAAATGAAACTAGCTCGCACTCATATCATTATGCAAATTATAGCATAAGAATCAATAATTCAATTCTTCATTAGATTATAGTTTAATAATAGTTTTTTATATAAATAAGCATAGTATACACTATTCCTAACTCTATTCATGCCCAGTGGCTCATAGATTAGCTTGGGATATACATTCAAACTACTTAAACTAATATATAGGATATAAATATTGTTGGTTTACTTCTTATTTAGCTATAGATTTATTGCACCTTTTGCCTTTCCTTATTCTTCAAGAGCGAGTCTTTTTTTATATGTGAATGGGCATCTTATACCAAGTTAAATGGGTAGGTTTTAAGTGTTGAACTATCATGACTCCATCATCTCTACTACACTATCTAGGGTGGATGAGCACATGCCATACACTGATCTATCATTAAGGGGTAACTATCTCACCTACTCCACTCTTTGACATCCATGCTTCTCGAGGCACCATGTTCAAGTCTTGGTAGGGGAGTCTTTATGTAAGTCAATGTGATGTAACTACCCACCAGCTGGCATATGATCCATAAAAACTTCTCCAACTGGTGCCAAAATATACAAAAGGGGGAATAACTATACCACATGTCACCTCATACTGAGATTGGTCTAGTTAGTGTGGTCTATTGAATTGATCAAAAAAGGGGCCCAATAAGAGTCTAGTTATACTAACCTAAGGGATGCAAAATAATATCTTGAAGTCTATATTTATAGCATAAGAGAAGTAAGAGAGAGGGAGGTTTAGAGCTCCAAATGAAATCAAATGAATTTAAATTCATTTGAAAACTTTTTATAATTGCCTCTATAAATATACCCATTCAAACCATTTGATTGATCTAGGTTACCCCAATATATTGCATCATTATAATATCTTCTCTATGATTCTCCATGGTGGCTATAATATTGGGAGAAATTCATTTTCATTTGTCTTGATGTGAAACTACTTATGACTAGTTTGCTAATGCATGCCCAAGTGGGGAGAAAGGTTTCTTTCCTATGATTGGATTTGGTGATGACCATTGAAGCTCTACATGTCTTAATTCATAGGATCCTAATAGCACTATTTGATCTTAAAATATCCACTCTTGGACCCAACTAAAATGTGTTTATCTTGCCTCCATCATGATTGCTTTCTTTAGTCAAAAATTAACTCTTTGACATCTACCTAAGTCACCTAGGCTCTCATTTATTTTAATTGGTCATCCAAAAATGATTTAGATCCTCGATTTGTATATTTGTATTGGATTATGCATAAATACCCATGATCCATCAATATTATACTAGTCAAATCTATTTGTGCCACTTGTCATACACCCATTTACCCTTGAGGTTCACTAATCATTATGACTCAGCTCACTTCATTGGATTTACTAGGTTTGAATGAATGTGATCCCTTAGATCTACCTTTAAATTATTAACCAATTCTCTATTGGTGCTACTTATAAAATGTACACTAATCCATAGGATCTTACTATCAGTCTCCCATGTACTGTTAGAACTATCTACGAGCTCATGAGATCATGCCACATGGTAGCACCATGCTAATCCTTGAGACATTTGAATTTTAATGGCTACTTCTTGAAGATTAAACTTGATGTATATGTGACTATCATTTGATGTCCATGTAGATGTATTTGACATCCCAAATATAATAAAATTTAGGCTCAAGTGAATTCCTACAATGGATTTATTTAAAATACCTTTTCTAAAGTAATTCATTTACCTTAGCCTTACCTTGAATAATTCTTGCAGATAAAATGTCTAGGTATGTTCATGTCTCAGTCTCTTGCCCTCATAAAAGCGTCCTTCAGAACATTTCCTTGGTCCACCCACTATATAAATATATCCTTTGAGGAAAGTGCATAGGGCACTTTACCAAGAAAATTCCCTTCAGAACCTTGAACTGGACCATTTCCCTGATAAACGAGCCCTTTGGGGAAATTATTTGGGTTACTTTACTTGAAAAATTACCCTTTAGAATAAGTTTATAAGACACTTTCCCAAGAAATTGACCCTTTGAAAACTTGGAATAGTGCCTTTTTTGAAAGAAAAGTACCTTTTAAAAACATGCTAGTGGACCATTTTTTGGAGAAAAGTACCCTTTGGGAAAAGTGTATTGGAAAATGGCTCCAAAAGTGTCCTTTGGAAATAATTTAAAAGAGAACTCTTCAAAGGAATGACCCTTTGGGGAAAATTTTTCAATCAAAATGTTTGAAACAATTCATGATACTTGAACAAAAGGCCGAAACAAAACTTTTGAAAGAATTCCCCCTAAAATAATTCTAATACTTTATTGAATGAAGTGGAACAAAACTTCTAAAAAGAATAAAACCTTGTAAATCTAGTATGGGTTTTTATGTGGAAGACTTAATTTTAAGGAGTTATTTAACACTTTGGCCAAACACTAAAATATTTATCTAAGTGTAAACTTAAGCCTTTTCTAGACTTGTCCCTATAATTTTTTAGCATCATAAAAAAATCTGCTTGGATCCCTCCACTTGCAAAAGTTGAGCCTGATTTAAAATATACTTGATCCATTCATCAAATATGAAACTAATTATCTAATTTAACTAGATAAAATCTTATTATGTGGGCCAAAATGGCTAACAATTCTAGTGACTTAGCTAGTTTGACTAGCCTATTGGTCATAAAACCTAGACATTGATCAAGCTTGTTCAAATGAAAAGTACTTACAAATAGACTTTGCTTAACTTATAGAAACATTTCATGGAGTAATGGGGAGGGAAAATAATGATAAAGAAACAAAAGACAAAGTAACAACCTAAACTACAAATAAAATAACTAACAACAAAAATGTGCAATATCACTTTGGAGGAAAAGAACAAATATATCTACTTATATACAAGAATTAAGATATGGGAATAGTAGTAAAACTTGAGATACCTCCCATTGAAAATTATGGGGAGGATCTCTCCATTAAATTTTGAAATCTCAAAATCATTTCTCTGTTTATAGCCTATGATGACATGGTTCACTCTAAAGACTATCAAACTTGGAGTGTTTTCCTAGTTTTGCATGGTCCTCATCCCATTTGAGGACTATGTCACTTTGCTAGAATGTATTTAATGAGGATATTTTATCAAAGGTCATCTTGAACTAATATTGGTTAGAACACATGATATGCATGCCATCATCCCTTATTTTCTCTATCTCTCTTAGTTCATTTATCCTAACCTCCATTACATCACTTTCTAGAAGCTCTAGTTGGTGTGCAAGTTCCAAAGCTAGAATCTCCAATGAAATAGGTAGCCTTGATTCTCTTCCATAGAATAAGAGATAAGGGGAATTACTAATGACCTTCTTTGGGGTGACCCTATTAACCCATAAGACAATCTTCAATTTTGTGTGCCAAGATCTTTGATTATCTTCCATCATTCTCTTAATGATCTGAATCAGGTTCTTATTAGTAGACTCAACTAATCCATTACCATATATATAATAATTAGATGAATATGTTAGATAAATATGCTACTCAACATCACACTCACATAATTTTGTGTTGTTGAATGCCAAAGCATTATCTGATATTATGGTGGATGGTTCCCCAAAATGGGTGACTAGGCTTTTATAGAACTCAAGAATCGAGTTCTCATTTGCTTCCTTAAAGGGGCCTACTTCCACCCACCTAGTGAAATATTTTATGGCTATCAATACACATTTATGGCTAGCATTGGATGGAGGATTAATCATACCAATGAAGTCTAAGCCCCATTTCATGAAAGGATGATCAAATTGAATAGGCTTTAGTGGCATAGTGGATAGATTCTATTTCCTTATAAACATGGAACATTTTTAACACTTACTCACCCATTCATGTGCATATCTAAATAAATTAGACAAAAATTAACTATCTTTGATGATTTTTGTAGTTGTGGTCCTAGATACAAAATGGCCTCCTTGAGGACTGTCATAGAATTATTGGAGAAGATTATCAAATTGGTTAGTTTTAACACATATTAAGAGAATACCTCTAATGTTATTTTTGAACAACACTCCATCAATAATAATCTATGGAACTGATTTTATCTTGAAGTGTATTCTTTTTGATGAATTGAAACCCATTAGACACTCTCCCATTTGGAGAAATCTTGCAATCTTCAGTGTCTAGTTGGATGGAAGAGTACCCTTATAGTCTTGTTGGGTGTCTTGGATTACTAGTATTGTCTCTTTTTATTCTCTCACATATTTATCAAGTTATTCACATAATCTATTTCCTCAAACTAGATTTGTGACCCTGACTTCAATTTCTTATTCCATACACTTGGTGACCCATATAGCTCTCTTTTCATTCAAATATATATTAAGGATAAAGTCCTTCACACATGGGTGAGCCACCATAAGTATGATATTACTATTTGAAAATATATTCCTAAATTTATTCAAACTTCTAACAATAACAAGCACATACTTTACAATAAAGCTATATCTTTCTTCATAACCCTCCAAAGCTTGGCTAAATAAAGCAATGGGTTACTCTATACCTTGATTATTTTGCTACATGAGAATGGTATAAATTGCATCTAACATGGAAAAGGCATATACATATAAGTAATTTTATAAATTTATATTTAATAGAGTGGGGGCATGAGACATGGCCTCCATTATGGCCTCAAATATCTTCTTTCTTTATCTTGTCCATGTGAACTCTTTGCCTTTTCTCGACATATGAGTGAGTGGCTTGACCATCTCTACAAATCTTGGAATGAACCTTCTGATGAAGTTGATCTTACCCAAGAAATCCTATAAACCTTTCTTATTTTCTAGAAATGATAGAGTAAGGATTGCCTCTATCCTTTATGGATCAATTTATAGGCCATCTTTAGACACCACATGTCCCAAAAGTCTTCCCTTGTGCACTGAAGAAATGAATTTCTTTGGATTCAAAGAAACTCTAAATTGTCTACATCTATCAAAAATAGATCTCAAATGTGTTATATGATCATTAGGTTTTTTTGAGAAAATTTTTATATCATCAAGGTAAACTAAAACCATATCATTCAAAAGACCATGAAAATCAACATCTATTTCTCCTTAGAAAGTGGCTCCAGCATATTGTAAAAAGGAATTTTACAATATGCATAGGTGCCTCATTTTATTGTGAAGGTATTCTTATGCCTATCTTATTCTTTCACCATGATTTTATTATAACTAGAATAGCCATCAAGAAATGAGAACCTTTGAGAACATACCACTTTTTGAAAAAAATTATCCATGGAGGGTAGTGGGTAATGATCCTTTAGGGATACCTTATTGAGGTCCTTGAAGTCAACACATAAACAAATATATCCATTATTTTTTCTCATCATCATAAGGTTTTCCACCCAAGAGGAATGTTTAATCAAAAATATTATCCTAGATTTGATCATTTATAGAGTTCTCTTCTCATGAGATCCTCCAATCTTGGGTTGAAAGGCCTCTACTTCTACTTGACTAGCTTGGTATTAATTTATAATTCAATGGTGTGTTTTGCAATCTTAGGGTCAAACCCTTTCAATTCTTTGTATTCCCACATAAATATATAATAAAATTATTTTCATAGAGAAACAAATACAACTTTTTCCTCCATTGTATTGACCCATCCTAAATTCAACAACTTGCCCTTAAATATCTCTATCCTTTCATAGTGTTCCTCTTTAGCTGAGATGCATGCCTTCCATTTTATTACTTTGTCATCTTCATTGAATATTCTCTCTAATGTCACAAGTTTTTTGAGAAGCTTGTTTGATCTTAGCTGTACTAATTGATCATCATAGTGATTTTGGAACTTCTCTTGGATCCTAGGGTAGAACTCTACCTCTTGCATTAGAAAACATATGATTTGATCATCATTTTCAAAGACTTTCAAACTGACCTCATTTTTAGGTATATCTAGTCTATATATAATATTGACCTTATCTTGGCCTTGGTTTTCTTTCACTCCTACTATCTCATACTGGGCACCAATGGCAACAAGCCTATCTATATGTTGGATTGCTGCTTTTGGTATGGACTAGATATAAAATGCCAAGAAATATTCCATGAGGTCCCATAATTAGTGCTTATAGGATTTCAAATGGTGACTTTTGATTTCACTTGGGCCTCTCACTTGTTACAATACAAGTTCATTGTTACCCTTAACTTTGAGGAGCTAGATACCTCTTTTCTTTGCTTCTTTCAAACCATGCAAAAGAGCTTCATATTTAGATGTATTTAAGGTGAAACTAAATTGGAGTCTTACAACAAAATGGTACTTTTGAACTGAGGGTCAAACCAACATGGCTACCACTTTGCTTCCATTCTTTGACCTTGATCCATCAAAGAACAAAGTTCATATGCCATATTATTCTTGAGTAGTGTTAGTTAAGGAAGGTATTGTAGCACCTTCCTCATGAATATAGTACACTCCTAAGTCTATCTCTTTAATGATGTTGTATGTATCAAATCCATGGTTATCAACTACCCACTCATCTAAATACAATTTTGAGATGCCTTCTAGATAACTATGGGGTTCTTGTTGCATAACCTCTTCAACCTCTTCAAATATGGCACAATTGGTATTTTCAAGATTGGGCATGTAGGGTTCTAGGTAGGAACTAGCAATGGGCTCAAATCTTATGATGACTTTGGTTTTATACCTAATTCTAAAAACCATATATGACCAATTAGATGACAAATATCCCCCAATCTTAGTAGTGATGTCCCTAGACAAGCATAAGGAAAAATATGAGGGTGGGTATACCACCATTACATCTTAAGAAATGACACAATTTAGACATATAACCAAGGTGATCTAAATATCCTTTAGTATTCCTACTATATTAGTAGGAGATCCATCTAATTAGAGAACACCTTTCTTGTTAGGTACATATTTGAGCCCAAGCTTGTCTTCTATGGATTTAGGCATCACTAAGGTTGAAGCACCTGAGCCAATCATGTAATTATGCACCAAATAATCCCTTATGATGACTAAAAAATAAAATAGGGTAGGATTTACAACCTTAGGAGGAGGTCCAACATTTTGAGGTTGGCTTGTGCTTAGAACTTGATTACGAACTTTGCTAGGGCCTCGATTAGGTTGACTATTATTGATGAAAATAGCATTCAATTTATTATCCATTTTTTTCTACCTAATAAAGTTTAGAGAGATCTTGATAGAGAACCTATTTTTACCCAAGAATAGACATAGCATCAGATATGGACATATTCACATTAGCCTTATTTAAAGGATCCATAATATTAAAAGGAAGACTAGTACCTTTGGACTACCCTTTAGAGTTAGAGTCATCACTAAAAATTTGAGTAACATGAGGAATAAAAGTGGATATTGGTTACTATCCATGGGATTAAGGCACTTGTTGATTTACAAGAGCTTTAGTAGCTACATCTAAAAAAGTGGGTTGTTTAATAGTTAGAAGAGGTGATGTTGAAGTCTTAAGTTACCCCAAGTTGTCCTCTAGCATATTTTTCTTAGCACATGTCTAAGCTATAACTGATTCATTTATCCTCTGGGCTTGTCTCATATTGGCTACCACATGCTTAAACACATATTACCCTTCTTGTAAATTCATGAATTTGTATGAATAAGTGATCCACTCATGTTCCTTTTTTGCTTGCCCTGAGTTTTTGATCATGACATGGTAGGCATGTTCTCTTGACTCACTTGGGGGGTTTGTGGTGGAGGAGGTATCATGTCATGACTTTAAAATGAAGGAACATGTTGCCAATTAGGGTCTTGACATATATTTATAGTAGTGGCCATTTACGTCTCATTAGACTATCTCTCTAACTACCATGAACCTTCTTGGGCATAATTGTTCTGAGTTGGCACAACTTTATAACTACTTGGAGTATTGCAATTGTATTACCTTGACTAAGTATTCTACCCTTGTACATGTTGATTGGTTTGATATGATGGCCTATTCTACTAAAAAAATTTATTATTATTCTGTTATGGCCTATATGGTGGATCTTGTTGCCTCTCCATTGCAACCAACTTATTGTTCTAGGCTTTAAGGATAATTTCTATCTTCCCTAGTCTATTAGTTTTCTCACCCTTTATTTGATAAAAATTTGTTGATTTTATAACTAGAGTGAAAATTAGAGTAGGAAGATGTATTTTTGGAAAGAGAGGCATTGGTGGTATTAGATCCAACTTGCCTGCTTGTATGAGGAAATTTGCATCCCTAATTGCTACTTTAAAAGCTCTAAGTAGGGTATTTCCTCCCATGGATTGAATCATTATAGCTACATCTAATTTGAGAGCCTTTAAATAGTATATAAAATCATATGTGGCCATAGGCTTGAATATTTTAGGAATTCTATCCCAAGTCTTCTAGATTCTATAGTTGAAATCCACCATGAACTCATTAGGGAATCTCTTGATTGTTGTGAACTACTCCACAAATGAAAGATGATCACTCTTATCTTTAAAGTGCTTTCATAGGACCTCTCCAAACTCATCCCATCCATTGATTAATGCTGGGGGAAACCCTCTATACCACTAGAGTTCTTTCCCTTTGACCCTTTGAGAGAGGTTTCTAACAACCTCATTACTACATTTTCTTGAGTTATATGATGCACTAAACAAAGGTTAGAAATATCAACAATACGGTCTATAGGAGTAACTAGATTTTCTCTTGTACAATAAGTAAGAGCCTTTAAATTTGAGACTAGAATATCATCCCATTGAGTGAGATTTAGAGGGTTACCACCATTTAATGAGATAAAGGCTTGCCTCTTAGGAATGGGCATCTGATGTATGTGATTTATAATAATGTTTGGCTAAATAATAATATCTTGAATAAGAGGATTTTGGGTAATAACAGAGGAAACAAGAGGGGGAACAAGGGGGTAGGTTTAAGCTTTGGCTGAGGGGCCTTCTTTTTCCTTGTTGATTGTAAAGTTAGCTTAGTCAAATTTACTCTATTTCCTTTTGTAGAGGATATTGTGATAACCTTGGGGGGCATAAAATATTATTCAAGCTTGGAAATGAAACTTTGAAACCTACTACTATACTCAGATATGAAAGGTTAGTGGTCACACTAGGCATGAAATTTTTTTTAGCTATCTAGATATCACCCCAATAGGAGTCAAGTTTGTTCAAGTTTGATCCATACCTAGACTAACATGAGAATGGTCTAAGGCTATGGGTTGATTATATCTAGACCAGATCTCTAGGATTTTTTATGAGGTTATCTCCTTAGATTTTTATATTTTGGACCTTTAATTCTAAATCTAATACTAGTTGGGATGAAAAGGGGGAAAATATTTGCATAAAGTAAAACCTATTCTAAACTATGGTGATACACCAAGAATATAATAGATCCACTGTTGAAGTTAGACTCTTTAACACACTAATGAAATATGAAAGAAGATAATACAACACTCACTATTATTCTATGTAATAGTATTTCATATAGGGGTATATTTAATGCACTTGAAATAAGGAGTAATGAAAATAAGGTCTAGTTAAAGACACTTAAGTTCAACTATCCACTATACCTTTGAAAGATCAATGTTGAGACACACTATATGACCTGTAAAGAAGGTTTGTATCACCTAGGTTGAGTTTGGACATACAAAAGGAAGATAACATTCAAATTTTCATATTAAACAAACACAAAACACTAAATATAGATTAGAAAAATGACTACAAAATAATTTATTCAATACTCCAAGAGGTGTTGAATATAATTATAGTAGAGTCTAGTCATACCAGCCTGAGGGATGTAAAATAATAGATCAAAGGCTAATTAATAGAACAAAGGAAGCATGAGAAAGGGAGTTTTAGAACTCAAAATTGAATCAAATGAATTCAAATCCATTTGAAAATTTGTTACAACTACCTTTGCAAATACACCCATTTAAACCATTTAATTGATTGAGGTTAGCCCAGTCCATTGCATCATTATAATATCTTCTCTGTGATGTTTCATGGTAGATAAAATGGTGGGATCGTTTCATTTTCATTTATCCTAATGTGAAATTATTTATGACTGGTTTACTAATGCATGCCTAAGTGGGGAGAAAGGTTACTTTCCTATGGCTAGCTTTGGTGATGGTTGTTGAAGCTCTACTTGTCTTAGTTTGTAGGATCCTAATGACACTATTTGATCCCAAAATATGTATTCCTAGACATAAATAAAACATTCTCAAGCTCAACTCCATCATGCTTTCTTACCTTAGTCAAAAATTTACTCTTTGATCTATACCTAAGTCACTTAGGATCTCATTTATTCTGATTGGTCATCAAAAATTGACCCAGATCCTTGATTCACACCATTAGATTAGCTTGTGCATGTATTCCCATGAACCATCAATATTATATTAGTTAAATGAAATTGTGCCACTTGTCACACACTTATTTATCCTTAAGGTTCGATGACCTTTTTGACTCAGCTCACTCTATTGGATTTACTAGGTCTAAATGAACGTGAGCCCTCAAATTTACATTTATATGTTTGAGACTATAAATTTTTCATAATTTTTAGTGAGTCAAATAGTTTGACCAGCCTTATATTACTTTACTTTACTTTGACTCAAATAGTTTGACCAGCCTTATATTACTTTACTTTACTCAAATTTTGACTATAAATTTTTCATAATTTTTAGTGACTCAAAGAGTTTGACCAGCCTTATATTACTTTACTTTACTTTATATTTTATATCTCTTGACTTGATCTATGACTTAACAAATGAATCTTTGACTAGACATAGACTCTGGTCAATACCTTACAGAATTTATAAGACAAAATAATACAACAAAATAGATATAAGTAAGGATAACACACATAATATTAAACAACAAGACAAATAAATAAACACCTAAGCATATGCATAATCACTTATAGGAAAGAGACAAACTCAAACTACTATGTACAAGAAAAACAAGATGAAAAATAATAGTAGAACTTGAGGAACATCCCATTGATAAGGATGGGGAGTTCGTCACCATTTAATATGGATAGTTGGAAACAATTTATTTCCTTGTAGCTAGTAATGATATAAGGCCCACTCCAAAAATTGTCAGATTTGAAGTATTTACCTATCTTGGCATAATTTGCATCCCACTTGATTACTATATCTCCTTGTTAGAATGTCTTAGATGAATCTCTTTTATCAAAAGACTTCTTGACTTGGTGTTGACTAGAACACATTTCATGCATGGAGCTATAGCTTTTTTCTTATAACTCTCTTATCTCATTCATTCTTACTTCCATTACATCATCCTCTAAGAGTTCAAGTTCGTGAGCAAGTTGTAAGGCTAGAAGTTCAAGGGAAATAGGTAGTCTTGCCTCTCTAACATAAACAAGGAAGTAAGGAGAGTTATTAGTATACCTCTTAGGTGTGACTTTATTTTCCCATAAGGTATTCTTCAAATTTGTATCTAATTCTCTCTAACTATCCTGCATGGTCCTCTTAATGATCCTTATCAAGTTTTTGTTTATGGATACTACTAGATGATTGACCTATGGGTAATAGTTTGAATAAACCTTGAGATAGATTCCATGGCTAAGGTGCCACTCACATAAGTTAGAAATAATTAACTCCAAGGCTATATTTGATATGATAGTTGAGGGGATAACAAACTTGGTCACAAGACTATCATATAACTCCAAGACTAAGTTATCATTAGATTCTTTAAGTGAAGCTACCTCAACCCACCTTGTGAAGTAATCAGTGGATTTTAGAACCCACTTATGCCTAGAAATAAAATGCAGATGGATCATTCTTATGAATTTTAAGCCCCATTGCATGAAGGTCTATTCAACTTGGATGGGCTATAAGGGAAAGGCAGCTAACCTCTACTTACTAGTGAACATGGTACACTTAGAATACTTTTTTACCCAAGCATGTGAGTCTCTAAATAATTTAGGCCAAAAATATCCTATTCTAATGATCTTGTAGGATATGGTATTGGAAGAAAAGTGCCCACCTATAGGTCCATCATGAAACTAATCGAACAACCTATCAATTTTATTTGATTTAACACACCTTAAAAGCATACCTCCTATGTCCTTCTTGAATAACACTCTATCCACCAATATGTAAGGTATGGTCTGTAGCCTAAAGTGTCTTCTTTTGATCCTATCTAAGCCTCTATGACATTGGCATGTTTGGAGAAACTTTAACACATAATGGGTTGAACTAAGAGGATTTATGCTTATAGTTTCCTACTGACTATCATGGATTACCAACACCATGTCTCTCTCTTATTTAAAATTTTATACAAGATGTTCATATATCTCCCTACCTCTAATCAGATTGGTAACTCTCACTTCAATTTCATACTCCATACATTTTTTCACTTATCTAGCCATCTTCTCACTTAAATATCTATTAAGTATAATCTCTTTGATGATTGGGTGTATTAACATTACAATGACTTTGTTGTTAGACACCATGTGCTTAAAATTTTTAATCCCCCCTCATAATAAAAAGGACATGATTTTCATCAAAGGTGTAATTATCTTTATATCCTTATAATTATTGATTGAATAATTTAGTTATTTATTTTAGACCTTCATCATTTTGCTGCATGAGCATAGCCGAAATAAAATCAACTATGGAGAATGCATACATGAAAAAATATTTGCTAAAATCAAGGTTGAGGAGGGTGGGATCTTGAGAGATGGAATGTTTTATTACCTCAAAAATTTGTTTTCATTCATTTCTCCATTTGAAATTATTATGATTGTTAATCATATTAGTAAGTGGCTTCACCAACTTTGTAAATCTTGTAATGAACCTCCTGATGAAGTTAATGTTTCCCAAGAATCTCTGCAAACATTTCTTGTGCTTTGGTAAGGGTAAGGATAGATTTTATTAAATCCTCTCAAGGTTAATAGAGAAGCAATCCTTTGACATAACATGTCCTAATAATCTTCCCTCATGGACTAAATATATACACTTCTTGGGGTTCAAGGTGACCCTAAACTACCTGCACTTATTAAACACTAACCTCAAGTGTGCCACGTGATCTTTAGGATCTTTTGAAAACATAGTGATTCCATCAAGATAGATGAACACCATCTCATTAATGATCCCTTTAAAGGTGACATCCATTTCCATTTGTAAAATTTCCCATACTTTAGATAGTCCAAATGGCATCTTCATGTATGCATAGGTGCCCCACTTTGTTATGAAGGTAGTCTTATGTATATCTTCATCTCTCACCAATATATGATTATACCTAGAGTATCTATCAAGCAAAGAAAACATTTGAAAAACTACAACTTTATTAAGGAACTGATCCATGGATTATAGGGGATAATGATCTCTCAAAGACACCTTGTTAACGTCTCTAAAATAAACACATAGGAATATCCCTTCATTCTTATTCCTCACAGGCAAAAGGTTTTCCATCCATGAGGAATGTTTAATAAGGAATGTGATCTTAGATTCAATTAGTTTTGTCAATTACCTTATCATGATCACCTCAACTTTAGGTTTAATTGGTTTTTATTTCTACCTTACTAGTTTTGCATTATCTTCCAATTCTATGGTGTGTTAGGATAACCTAGGGTCAAACCCTTTCAAATCCTAGTACTCCCATGAAAATGCATCATTAAACTCTTGACATAAGGTTATGAAAGTATCTCTCTCTTCCTTGGTATTAACTTTCCCTAACTTAATCAAATTGTATTTCAAAATGGATACCTTCTCATAGTGTTCCTCTTTGGTTGATATACTCACCTTGTCCTTCCTCAATTGATCATCTTCGTTGGAGATACTCTATAATATCACTAAACCTTTTGGAAATTTTTTTGTCCTTGATTGGATAATATGATCACCAAATTGATGTTGTAGTCTTCCTTTTTTCTTGTCACATAATTATGAATCATGTTGGAGAAATCAAGTAATCTGATTATCACTATTAAAAACTTTCCAAATCACCTCATTGTTAGGTACTAATGGCCTACACACAACCTTGATTTATGAATACCCTTGAGTGTCTTTGACTCCATTAGCTATGCCATATTATGAACCAATAGTATATAGTTTATTTGCATAATGAGTTGAATCCCTTGGTATTAAACATCTGCCAAAGGATAGGAAGTATTTAAAGATATCCAAAACTTGATGCTTATATGCCTTCAAAAGTAGATTTTTCACTACACTAATAACCCTGACCTATTGTACCACTAGTTCACTATATCCTTTCACTTGAAATAGATTGATGCCTCTTCTCCTTTCCCATTGTATCTCATGGATGAGGGATTCATATTCTATAGTGTTTAAAGTATAACTAAATTGAAACCTTAATACATAATAGTACCCCTATTTTGAAGGGGAGATAAGCATCACTCCTATCCCACTCCCATTGTTTGACCTTGATCCATAAAAAAAAGACTCCATATGCCTTCATGCTCTTGATTTGGGATTGATAGACTAGGTACACCAAATCCTTATTCATGAAAATAATATACACCTAACTTTTCCTCCTAAATAGTCTTATAGGGATCATAACCATGGTGGTCAACTACCCATTCATCAAGGAGTAGATTTGAGATGCCTTCAATATCATATTTGAAATCTTGATAATTAATATTCTCATCTTCATCTATAATAATGTAATTCACATTAAATAGGTTGGGAATGTAAGGTTGGGAGTGAAACCTATAAATAGGTTTAGACCTAATGGTAACCCTTATCCCATACCTTGACGTAAAGACCATGTATGACTATTCAAAATAAAGTTACACCCCAATTTTTATAGTGAAATATTTAGATAGGCATAGGGAAAAATATGGAGAAAGGTCAACTACCATGACATATTAGGAGATGGTATAGTTAGGGTATGAAATCAATACTATTTCAAGGTCTTTAAAAACACCTATAGTCATTATGGGGGACCCATATAATTGAAAAACTCCTTTTCCATTGGGTTCATACTTGAGCTCTGATATATCAGCTATATATTTTGGCATAATAGAAGTAGAGGCACCACTATATATCATGAAATTATGAACAAGGGATTACCCTATTATGAATGATAAGTAGAAGGATGTGGCTTGAATAATTTAGGAGTTTGGGGTTCATTATGATGACTATCATTAATAAGGACTACACTTACCTTATCATCTTATTTATTCATGAGTGAAATCTTACAGAGCTCTTGTTTAAGGAGGTCTTTCTACCATAGAATGAGTAAATCATCCCACATAGTAATACTAACATTGGAATTATTAATTTAATTTAAAATGTTTAAGGGAGAGATAAATACCTTAGTTTGTAACTTGGAAGCAATATCATCATTTATATCTTATGTGACTTGAGGAATGAAATGACTCTTCTACTAATACCCATGTCCTTATGATGTCTGATATGTTTTAAGTGTTTTATAGATTGCACCTTGAGTGGTATCCTCTTGAGTTGTTTAGGGATGTGTTGGATTTGCCTTAGACTACCCCAAACTATCTTTAACCATTCTTCTCTTATCCCTTGTGTAGGATGCAACTGAATTGCCTACTTTGAACACATTCTTCCCTAAATTTTATGCCACTTTATCAAAAGAGTGTTCACTTTTTTAAAAGTTATAAAATGTGGTATTATAAGGTACCTTACTTGCATTTCATCCTTGTTGTCTTGGAACTTCAGATAGGGTCATGAAAGTCATGTGTCCATGAGGAACTTGGGAACCTTCTTTATGTTGTGGAGGAGGTATGTTGTCATGTGGTTGAAAAGTATGACCCCACTACATATAAGATGTCTAACACCCTTCACCACATAGAGCCATTAGAATCTCACATAATTTCCTCCATGGACTAGACCACTATCCTTCTTGTGCATAGTTATTTTGAGTTGACACCAAGGCCATTAAAATACTAGTAGCATTGGGATTGAAACTATTGTAAGGCATGGCCTATGTATCCTTGACCTTATTGAATAGGTTGATAAAGATGCCTATTTTATGGGTAAGATTGATATGGATCTAAGTAAATAGGTTGATAGGGTCTATAAGATGAGCTATGCTGCCTCTCCAAGGCTACTAGTTTATTGTTTTGGGCTTTGAACAGTCCCTCTATCTTACCAATCTTATCTACTTGGATACTATCAGACTAATCTTGATTGTTTGGTATTGATAATAGAGTAATGGTTGGGGTAAGGGTTTGAATTTCTAGATATAAGGGCATCAGAGGCCTAGAAATAATCTTACCTACTTTAATTAGGTAGTTCTTTATTCTTATGGATATCTCATATGCTTCTAGAAATGTAGTCCCCCCATAAACTATATCATAATTTAAGGTCCTTAGATATTATAAGAACACATAGTTAGGGGTGGAATTGACAATGACAAGAATCCTATCCCAATTATTTAGAAACTTGTAATTAAAATATACCATGGATTCTTAGGGTGTTCTCTTAATTAAGGTGAGTTACTCTAATAAGGAAACATGGTCACTTTTATCCTCAAAATGTTCCCATAAATACTCACTAAATTAATCACATGTTTTTATAGAGGTAGGAGTGAGACCCCTATACTAGTGAAGTATTTTACCCCTCAATGAGGTTTCCAAGTGTCTCATGGCTACATTCTCTTGGGATATGTTGTGTAATAAACACAAATTGGATATGTAATCTATGTATTCCATAGGGGTGGTATAGTTTTCTCCCATAAATTAGGTAAGACTTTTAAGTGTAATAGATAGGATATCATCAAATTGGTTAAGGTTTAAAGGACTACCACCATTAAATGGTACAAATTCTTGCATTTTAGGTCTGGCTATTGAGATTAGAGGACTTAAAATAGACTATGTTTGGGAAGAATTAGTGGAATTGGGTGAAATAAGAGGTGTATATTAGGGTTAAACCTAGGAAACATATTTCTCATTTTAATATCTAATGACAGTTCAACAAATTCAATCTCCTTACCTTTTGAAGATGATCCAGTGAACACCTTTTGCATGAAACTACCTATAGATCTGCCACTAATTGTCTTTAACCTTCATATTTCCTCTACATTTTTTAAAGCATGTCTCAAGGAACTTGATATCTATTCCCACTAGGCATTTCATAATTGTTAGCTACCCAAGTTTCACCTTTTTAAAAGGACTGTTCAAACCCTCCTCAAACTTGGACTAACATTTGATTGACCTATAGGTTGTGGGCTACCTATAGTCTAGGTCAAACCTATAGTTTTTGGGGGATATATCCTATAATTTTTCACTTGAATCCTTTCTCTAATACCTAAACATATTGTGATGAAAAGGGATAAATATGAAAAGTTGGAAGGAAACCTACACTAGAAGTGGTAATGAACCAATGATTGACTATCCTCTCTTGCTTTGCCCTTTAGCCACACTTACGAAAATAATTGATCATAATTTTACATAAATTTTTAGGAATGAATGTTTCATGTGAAGGTCAAGTGAAATATATATAACTTGAAGGCTAGGAACATAGGTTTATACAAGACACTATAATCTCATCAGCACTTCAAGAATATATCTACTTATCAACACTTCACACAACCTACATAGATTGATATCGTGAAGTTAGGTGCATGAAAGGACCTAGAAAAATAATATAACTCATACATTCTACAAATAAATTCTCACAAGTCTCATTAACATTTAAATAAGAAGTCTACAAATGTTCTTCTATTGATTCAAAAGTATAAGGTACAATTTTGGTAGAGATTTACTACACCTAACTGAGGGATAATAAAATAAGAGATTAATTCCTACTTATATAGAATTATTATGAGAGGGGATAGAATAATCTAGGCATAAGAAAGGCCATGAATGAGGCCAAGGTGGCATATGCCATTTACAACAATCATAGTCACTCCTCTCATGTATTAATTTCCTTCGTTAACTCCTTTTTCGCATTGGGGTGAGTTGTGGAAGATATAAATTCCATATTTTACCTCATTAATAACATAATCACACTCAAAATAGTCCATTATTCCATGTAAGGATAGTTACTAGGTGCACATAGGGTGTGACTAGGCCTTCAAAAAGCATTGAGCAACCTCCCCTTTAATGTGCATGTTTAATTGACATTGAAAATATCTCCATTCCATCATAATTGTATTAAATATGGAATATAATAACCTAAATAGATAGTTACAAAGTGATAATGGTGGATTATTAACCTCATCATTCCATTCTACACCCACTAGGACTTTATACTAGGTTATCAAATAGACCTCATTTGTAAGTTCTTTACCTTTATACATATTCACTACTTGAATGTCTTAGTTGAAATAGATTAATAAATAATATAATAAGACTTATATCATTATTTTATTAACCCTATTAATTTAAATTTATACTCTTCAAGCATCCTCCATCTACAAACACATCTACCTTCTTGACTAGACCACTCAAACTAGCTCAATAGATTGGATGTTTAGAATAGGTTAGGAAAGACACCTACAGGTAAATTCATTAATAATTATATCTTTTTAGGAGTGAAAAAAGTATTTAGATAACCTTTCCCATGGTTTATATCTATTTATTAGGTTTTACAACCCATTTTCCACTTAAAACTCTATAAATTTCCATTTTGGGGGGTATTTATACAACCTCCATAAAATCAGGTACCATGGACATGGCTTCCTTTAAGCTAAAAACATGTTTTAAGTTTTTTTAAAGCAATTTATACCTATTTGGATGCATATTTAACAAAATATCCCTAGTCAAGTCCTTATTAGGGTTTTAAAGGGGTTTATGAGTACTTGAGACTCTTAACAATGGTTCATAGAGATCAGGGCATGAATCTCTAAACCAATTACACTAGATACATATCAATAGACCCTTTTACCTTTATTAAAGTGATTGGATCCCCATGTAAATCATCCATATAGTTATGAGTATTTTAAAATGATATTTGGGTGAGAAACATGCCTCATTAGTGGTGTTAGGATGTTTAGAGGCTAGAATGACTCACCATGATTGTTGGGCCTCTTATTTTGGTATGTAAGGATTCATTCCATCATGATAAATATATTCATGTGAGGCATAATTTTGAGTGATGACCAGATTTTTACATCTTGGTGATAGTTGGAGGAATCAATGGATACCTTGCAACAATTGGTAGATGGCTAACCAATTCCATTATTTTTGCAGCATTTTTTAAGTTGGGAAATATGTGGTGACTAGAGCATGAATATCACAAGGTGATGGAGCTAGTGGAATGATTACTAAGGCTCTAATTAAACACCTAGTGTGTTCTCTCCACCCTATAATATATTATCCTATATAACTATAAAAGGAGTTCAAACCAGTGAAGTAAGAGGGTGCACTTAGTGTAGTGAAACTCTAGAGAATTGGTTTTTTATACAATATAACATCCACCATTAGATCTAGGAATAGATAGAATTCCATAAAGTTTCATTTTCATACACCCAAGCTTGCCTATGAGCTTCTAGGCCATTAAGTAGAATGAATTAATCATGTATTCTATTTTAAGTGTTATGAACGCTATTTATTTGAGCTTGATTAATGATAAAGAATAGTTATAGTGAATAAAATGTATAGTTTATGCATCTTTAGTAAATTTAGTTGGATTTAAAATGAATATAGTGGATGTAATGTTATATGTTCATTCCATTTCTATTGAGTAATGTGTATAAAAGCTTTTGGTTTAAGATGTTAATGACATCCATGTAATAAATGATGATGTCAATCATATCTTGTAAAAAGACTAAGTATATAACTCCCATGTGCCAAGTGTTCATACCCTTGCTAAGAAATGTGAGCATAGTAAGATTACTTTAATTGAAATTACTCCCTTGACCCTTAAAGTATTGATATGCTACAAGGTTATAGTTAAACAAAGGATTGTACCCTTATGACTAGGAATAATCCACCTAAAGGCTTGTGCCTATAGGCCATCAGGCTTAGTCCATGAAAGGATTGCTCCTTTAAATTTAATTAACACCATATTATAATTGACCACATCCTATAATTTATGAGTTTCACCATGGCACAACTAGCCTAATTCAAGCCTTAGTTCTTTCTCTCCTACACTTTGGGTGAACACATAAGCCCTGTGCCTTATGTGAATTGATGTCAATGCAGATGAGTTTAAAATGTTGATCATAGAAAGATAATCCCATGTTTGTGCTCGAGTGTAATGAGTCCATAACTAATTGAAATACCTTATGCACCTAAATTTTATACAACATTTTGGTTCCATATCTAGGACTCATGTTGAATTTTTTTATTGTAATGGTGTGACAAAATAATGTACTGACTCTCCCTTGAAAACATTGAGCACTAGTTGAAATAAGTGGAAGATAGATTTTTACTGCAGCATCCAACCTCCAAAGGGAAAGATACAAGAAAGTGGGTTCAACATAACCTGTATGATGATCTCTATGATGTCTTTTTTAATATTTTATTAAACATGTGTACCAATAATTGGCTATATATTCAACCCATCATAGAAGAAGTTATGGATAGTGTTATGAGTAAACAAAGGAGCACTTAAAAAGGAATAAGACCCTAGATGCGACTTGGACTAGAGTAGTAGATAAATGGTGGTAATTATTTTTGAATAATTACATTCTTAAGTTTGTAGTTTCACCATACTCATGCCTTGAAGAAGTAGTGTACCAATTTTTTCATGAACCTAGAGGCATGTTTATGAAAGAATTTGGTATAGATCTCAAAAATCTAATAGTGGATTATGGGTTTGAAAATTTGGGGATGGAGGGATAATGTCCTTTCATGTATGATCAATGTAAAGGGGTAAAGTGGATGTGTAGGTGAACTGTAATGGAAGGGGATGAGTAGATTGACACCCAAGAGATATAAAGGTAGACCTATAATAATAGATGACACAAATCTATGGAAGATCTAGAACTTGGAAGTGTTGAGAGAACTTGTAGTGAGTAGGAAGGGCATGGGTAAGGATCTTTTAAAATACAATAACATGAGGATGAATCAAACATTTAAGTGATAGATCAAGATTAGTATTTTATAGGTGTGGTATCCATTGGGTTCCTATAATACTTGGTGATTGAAGATATGCTTGATGTGCCTACCCCCTTTGAACTTATGCTACATGCTCATGCATTGGATCCCCTACTTAAATAAAGTATATAAGTGATAAGTGAACCTATTATTGACATATATTTTAGACATTTTTAAGACTTAGAGTGTAATTTTTTGATTTAATAGATTATTCCATATGAGGAGGTGAACACAACTACCTATAGACTAGTAAGTGCTAGCTCACCATACTAGAACTTGAGTACAAACATTCTAGCCAATCTAATGTTAGAAATGCATAGTGGGTAACATATATTAGGAAGTGGTTTGATGCTACAAATAAGTAGTACAACACCATTAACATCAATGGCACCAATAATAAAAATGGGACCAACACCTAACCCAATAGTTAGAGGTGTTATAAGATTACCATCAAGACAAATGCTAGGGGGACAAGTGCCTCAGATCCCAACTACCTCTACATAAAAAACATATTATGAAATGGATATAAAATTACTAGAGTATCATGATGTAGATAATGCCATGGAACATGTGCTAAAATGTGAACTATAGTGGCATACTCAGGGCATAACCTAATATGAGTGCAAGGTAACCCATTTTATGACCACTTTATTGGATCATTCACATACATGGTATATAAATTTTGATCCTAACTAGGATATGGTCTATTATGATACCATGGAGGAGGAATTCCTTAAGTAATTTAACATATTGAAATTTGAAGAGTAGAGCATCACCATGCACAAAGATATTACCCAAAGACTCTCAAAAAGTGTGTGCCTATAGGATGCAAGGTTCAAAACTCTCCTCTCAAAGATACCATATGATATTTACCCTTCCCAACATATATAATGATTCATTGGAGAGTTTATAGTGCCATTCCTAAGAGAAATTTCCATGAATACTTTTACAAAACCTCATGAAGCACTTGAATCCATGCTTAGAGCTAAGGTAGTCAAAAGCATCAATATTAGGATTAACCCATTTATGGAGGAAAAAATGGTATCCATGGCCTTACAACTCCAAAATATCACTTCAATCTCATCACAAGATGTTCAAAGTGGATTATGGTGCACTGATTGCAAAATAAAAGGCCATAATAGGAATGACTTCCCATGAAGGAATGTGCACACCCTAATTCTAAGCTATGAAGTTTTCTAAGAGGTACATGATGTTCATAATTTCCAATTATTTTAATGTTACAACTAGGTTAACACAACAATACATTTTTTCTTTTGCAACACCTACACCCATACCATTGCTGATTTTTGGGTAATTGATGAGATGTGCAAGAACTAGAAAGAGGCATGAGGTAGGCCACTACATCAGTAAATGGACATACTAACCAAGGAAATGAAGGCTATAGTTAGTAGAATGTATGATTTGGAATGAAATAAGGTACTATAGGGAAAGGTCAAGGATGTGGTGATGGAAGGTTCTCACCCCACTCATGTTGTAAGTGTGGTTTTATAAAACACTATCAACATGACTAACATACACATCCCATGTGTGGGTATTGTAAAGGGTACCATAAGGTTAAATAATTCCCTAACTTATATAAAAATTTGAACCAAGGTAGGCCTAGTGAAGACAAGGGTATAATAATGATTAGGCATGAGACAAAAATTAATAATTGGACTCCTAAGGCACAATTGAACCATATAGAGATAGTTAAAGTGTAGGTAACTAGTTGCAGTTGCAGATAATTAATAATATCTAAGTTATGCTTATAATATGGGGATAAGGGTCACACTAAGTGTATATTGTGGCTTGAAACCAAATCTATGCCATACCCAAACTTGGTGCACCATAAAGATGTTTTATAGTAGGACATGAGTGTTATCCAAAACCTATGAGGGGATCTCAAATTAGCATGAGATCTAGAAGTGCAAACTACTACCTCTCAAAATAAGTAGGATAAATATTATTTTGAGATAAAATAATTAATGAAGATCCTGTGCCTCTTATAAATAGATGGAATTCTTCCCCTTTTGAAGAATTTGATGTTAGAGCATGCAAGGTAAAAACTAGTTAAATTCATTATACCACACATAGAGAGGGCATGAGAAGTAGGGCATACATATAATATAGAGTATGACCAAGAACTCCTTGTGAATGCCACTATTAATGGATTTTATATTTGTGATGTCTATTTAGACATAGGCACTAATGTCATTATCTTGACCAAGAATACTAATAGGTAGGCTAGCCTTGAGGCCTTCCCCTCATGTGCTATTCATGGCCAACAAGACTAGGGACAACCCATTATAATTATAAAGAGCATAGTTATAGATATCATGAGCACTAAATTCTAAACTAACTTTTAAGTGATTGATTTAGCATAATAGGATAACTACCCAACACTTCTAGGAAGGCCATGGTTTTATGTGAATAAGGAAGATATATGCTTGAAGAGGTTCTACATGACATTTGAAAATGGAAAGGAGAGGGTATTTATACCCCTCTCATAAGACCAAGGACCTCCCATGTTTAAAGTGTGAACCTTGAGGATGAGATTAACTACATATATAGCATCATGGCATAAGGCACTAGGACACTAAACCCTAATGATCAAGAAGTCCTCTTTTAGGGTGATGTATAATAAAACTCAAACACTACCAACATTACTTGAAACCATTGGGTCAAGGAAGCATATTATACCATTGGTTAAAGGTTCCATTTAGTGCACGTGAAAGTGGCAAAAGTAATAAAGATGTGTTAGGTCTAGATTGATCACATTTTTAAAAGATGGGTCCCTTACACCAAGAATAAGGGAAAGAGAGTGTTTTTCCTAAGTAAAGGTAAACTTGCATCACTACCAAGATATGAAGGGAGAAATCTAGTATAAGAGTATGTTTTTAATGTCAAATCATGCATCCCAAAACATTTAGATAGAATGGATGCACTAGTGTATACATTGTAGAACACTAATGCTCATTGGTGGGTATTGAAAAGGTCTAGCTTGACAACTTGTCAAGATGTGAAATCATCTATTTTCAATAGATTTTGGAAGATCAATGAAGACCTAGACATATATAACTACTCTAGTGACTTTGACCTTGTGGTGTATGTGTGCCTTTAAGAAGAAACATGGACTATTTGTAGTGAAAATGCCCAAAAGAATCTATGGGTGTATGTATTCTATAGGACCTTGAAGACATGGGCATCATAATGATATGCTGTTAACAAAAAATTTCATGAGATAGCCAATTGGGATACACTTAAGAATAATTTTTTTCACATCTTCTCATTTTCTTCACAAAAAAATTGAATTGATTAAGCAACTACAAGTAGTTTGAATGTCATTGTTTGAGGAAAATGTAATATTGGAGGAGCATGTAAAAGACATGTTTAGTGAAGAGGGGTTGGTGATCCAAAATTTATTTGAAAATAAAATCCTCAACAATGACTCTAGTGATGAGGATGATGAGACATAGAAGGTTCATAACTAGACAAATCTAACAAACAAGAAGTTACTGCACCAAGTTAAGGATAGTGCCCTAAAAGAAGAAGACCATACCCACATTTGGATAGAAATAATTGAGGGTAGTAGGCAAGTTGAGGATTCACATCAAGAAAATAATAAACCCTAATATGCACCATTAAAAACTACCAAGGTAGATATCAACTCAAAATGGGAACCAAAGATTGCTACTCTAGGCACATATTGGTCTGACACAAAGCTAGTGCATATTGTAGACCTCTTGAAGGAATTCCAGAACTTGTTCCCTAGGAAATATAAACACATTAATGGCACACATCCATCCATTATAAATATGAGAATAAAACTAGTTTATTATGTGAGACCTATCAAGAAGTGACCTTCTATGATGAACCCCAATATTTGCACCAAGGTCAAACATAGATTGATGGTAAGCTAGACATAGGCATCATCTACCCTATGAAATAATTTTAATGGGTTATCCCTATGGTCATTAACATAAATAAGTATGGGTATATCTATATTTATATCAATTATATATCATTGAACATTTCTTGCATAACTGACCCATTTCCAACTTTGTTCACTAATGAAGTTTTGGATGGTGTCATAGGTTGTAAAATATACACTTTCACTGATGGGTTATCATGATACCATTAAGTCTAGATTGAGGAGGAGGATAAACCAAAAACTACTTTTATAATATAATAGGGATGTTATACATACAATGTGATTCCCTTTATACTAAATAATGTGCCAGCTGTACTTTCTTGAGTGGTGATCACTTCCTTTAAGGAATTCATTCATAAGTTCCTCCAAGTGTACTTAGATGATTAGTCTATGTATGGGATAGTGAAGCAAAATTATGACAACTTGTGCCTAATATTTGAGAGTTGTTGATAGCTAAAGATTTATTTGAACCTCAAAAGGTGTGTCTCTACAATACCATTAGACACTTTACTTTAGCACATCATCTACAAATATGGTCTACGCATTGATCCTGCAAAGATTGTAATCATCCTCTAACTCCAGACCCCATCGATGTAGAAATACATTCACATATCTCTTAGATACTATGGATACTATAATAAGTTCATACATAAATATGTAAAGATTTTAATGTTTCTAAAAGAGATCTTTCAAAAGAATGGCCCATTATATTGAGGTGTAGTGTTAGAAGATGCATTTGAGACACTAAAGCTCAAACTATCAAGATTTTTGATATTAATATTTCTTGACTATATGAATCCATTCCATGTCCATTTCAATGCATCTAGTACTATTATTGGTGCCATTATGGTACTAACAAATGAGGGCAAGATGGATCATCTCATCTCCTTTACAAGTGGAAAACTGACCAAGGTAGAATAAAACTATACCATAACTAAGTATAGGTGATTGCCATGGTCTATGCCTTGTAAAACTTCCAAAAATACTTATTGGTGACCCCCTTCATATTTTTCACTAATCATGAGGTGCTTAAGTACCTAATGAATAAGCTCATTCTCCATGGGTGCATTTATTGATGGATAATTTAAATTCTAGAATTTTAGTTCTCCATTATAATGAAGCTTAAAAAATAAAACTCAGGCCTAGATCATCTATCCTGTATCAACTCTATCTATGTGGAAATTCTTATAGAAGATGATATGCTCGATGCACAATGTTATAGGGTCTATGACATTCCATAATATATGGTAGATATAATCACATTTATAACATTTGGGTTTGTGCCCTAAACTATCAAAATCAAAGAGAAGATGAAACTCATAGTTCATGCCACCCCCTTTCATCTCTTTGGTGAGACATTATACAAATTGAGCCATAATGAGGTCCTATATAAATGTGTCCTAGTTCATGAAATGGAATCAATATTACAAGAGGTGCATGAAGGGATTTATATATACCATTGTACTATAAATATTATAGTACACAAGGTACTATAATCAAGTTTATGGTAGACTAATCTATTCCAAGATGAAAAATATTATGCCAAAGCATGTGACATCTGCCATTACATAGGAAATATAAAGCATCAAGATGAGATACCTCTCATCCCCCATAATTTCCTAGGAACCATTTGAGAAATGGCCCATTGAATTTTTTGGGCTTATTACTCTTGTTATGAGGCACATAGGTTCATGATACATTTGTATGGCCATATATTACTTCACCAGGTGGACTGAGGTAGTGCTAACTAAATATTGCACAACTACCACCATAGTAATGTTTATCTTAGAGAACATCATTAGTCTTTATGGGTATTCACTTAGTTTTAATAATGATCAAGGTACACACTTCATCAATGAAATCATGCAGATCCTTCTCATTGAATACATGTTAACACACCATATGACAACACCATATCATCCCTAAGTGATTGAAACTACTAAGGCATTCAATAAGATATTGGGGTTGTGCCTTATAAAGATATGTGATTTTGGTCACAAATATTAGGATGACTATGTGTCAAAAATATTATGGGCCTATCATAAGACACAATATCACATAAATAAGGCTACACAATTTTAATTGGTGTTTAGTATAGAGGCAATTTTATTGATGTAATTCATAGTTCTCTCATTACACATTTCACGTATTAGTCTTTTGTATAACTAAGAGTCATTGAGAACATGACTAGAAGACTTAGATTGCTTGGATGAGACATGTGCTCAAGCAAGATGGAGCTAGTAGATAGAAAAAACATGTTAAAAGCTATGGCATGATAAGAATATCAAGCACAAGGTACTTACTGAAGGAGCATTAGTCTTACTAAATGACTCTCAGTACATCAAGAACCTAGGCAAGATATATATCAGGTGGATGGGAATTTAAATCATCCACAACACATTTGAGACTAGTGCATGTAAGTTGTGTATGTTAACAGGTGAAAATGATCCCTTGGAATTTCAATAACAACATATTGAAGTGCTATTGTCAATAAGATAGAACTTATGCCATGAAAGACTGAATTCCCATTCATAAGTTGGTTATTTTATGCTAACCAAAATAAAATTTAGCACAAGATAAACATTTCCTTATATTTTTTGTTATTTGTGTTGAGAGAATAAGTGTGGCATATTTAGGCCCATAGAAGAACTCTTCTAACACTTACACACATTAATAAAGTTCAGTGAGTTAAGCATAAATGATTTCTAAGCTCTTAAGGCTAGATAAATAAGTTTTTAGGCATGTGGAGTTTTCCAAATTTAGAAAGATATGAGTACTAAATTGACAAATGGAGGACACAAAAGATGCTATTGAGCTAAAAACCATGTAGAGTGAATGAAGTGCTGAAGGACCAGTGCAAAAATTTGTATGGGGTAGGGAAGGCCAAAGTAAGAGATGAAAGCATAAGAAATCAACCAAGAAATGGAAGTACACTTGAAAGGAAGCACACCACTAATAGGATATGTAACTAATGAGGTTGAATCACATGCATGTGAAGTGCCATGCACATGTTATCATAATAAGGTGAAGGTTATACCAAGGTGAATGAAGTGACAAGAGAGAAATCATTGAGATAGTTGGCACCCACCTAATGGTTGGTAGGAAGTGACCATTTGAATCACCTATCACTTCACTAAATACACCATTAATAAAATATAATAAGATGATGGTGGAGGCATGAAGATCCATAATAAATGTAAATGTAAGGTGGTGGATTTTCACAAAGTTTTTAGGTTTAACAAATTTCAAGAAATCTATTCATTAAGATGTCATTACTCACAAACCATTAATGGGGTAGCTGAAATTAAGGTATAAAGAGGTGAAAATGCACTAGACTAGGCTAAAAACCTTATGCAAAGTCAAACCTAAATAGAGCCAAACACAGATCTAAACTAAATCCAAATCAAAAAAATACTACCACAAATGAAAAAATAAACATCTATAGTCCCAAATGAGAAAAGTTTAACTAAGATAAAGATTGTGTTTTAATTTAAACTAATTATAAGGTGAGTGGAGAGAGAATTGAGAGAGAACTAGGTAGTAAGAATGAAGGATAATGAGGCTACCATTAATAGTGAAAAAATCTTGAGAGCTAAATTTACAATCATAGACCCCTTGACTGTGAGGAAACATAAAAACATTATAAGATTCATAAATATCAATAGACCACACTTTAACAATGGCCATTTTGGAATGGGCAAGAAATAGTTAAGTTTTGGTATACCATATGTGTATAAGGATGCCAAAAAGTAGTAAAGGAAGTAGCCATTATGAAGAAAGAGGTAAAACTAGTATAAGGAATCAATTTAGTGGAAATTAACCTAGAATCAAGTGCAAAGATTACATATAGATAGATGTAATTTCCTCCTAAAGTCATAGTGGTGGAGACATGGGTATCCTTCATGAATACATGCATATTGAAGGAGTATAACCATTAGATGCTAAGTAATGTGCAAGAACTCAACCAGGATTAGATGGATGATATAGGGAGGAAGACCAAAGTGGGTGTGGCACTATTTGATGTCTCCATCTAAGATAAACTAGTGACCACCAATGTAACCCAATTATTAGAGATGTTAAAATTTGCTAGGCTAAAGGAATTGGTGTAATTCCTCCTATCACATGTCTATGGTGATATGTTTTATTTCTTAGGGAGGTATATGTGGATCTTAGCATTCCTCATCAGTGGATCACAGGAATCCAAGGTGTAGGCATTAACATCTAATATATAATGGAGGATGATGTGTAGGTGAAGAGGGTTGAAAAAATCTTAAGCTACTACAAGGAAGGGTTTTCATTCCCTATTAATGACAGTAAAGACCCTAGCATGAGGGAAGTGGTGTACTTCATAAGTTATAAGCTTTTCCATAAAAAATGATGGTATGACATCAACAAGACATACTTTTTTATCACCCACCACATGATGTAAGGATAAAAATTCAACATCTCTATGTTTATTACTAAGGAGGTTATGAAGAACACACTGAAGTGACAGAAGGCATGTGAAACCTTTAGGTCAAGGTCCATGCTAATATTGATTGTTATGGAGGATATTGGTATGCCTTATGGTGATGATGACAACCTTTGGGTATTCCTACTGCATAATGACTCCCCAACACTAAAGTATCAAGACTTCATCTCACCATCTATCTTCTCTTAAAAGTACAATATGATAGTTCAAGGGTGGTGCAACCAATATATCAAGGCATTTAATATTTAATGGCACAACCAAAAAGAGCTCCCCTAACACATGGTAGGCATAATGACCTTCATTTTCATGCAACATTTATGTGTAATACACCTGGTACTCATAGATGAAAACCTATTTGATTGGCTAAAGTTGCCTTATTCATTTTCTACTAAATTTTTCATGGTGGTACTAAGGAGGATTCCCAATATATAATAGATAGAGATTCAAGTGAAAAATGTGAATCAAAAAAGGATAAATTTAAGGTGAAAATATGTGCACCCTAAATCAAAGGCCACAAAGGATGAGGAGGATAACTTCAAAAAAAAAAAAAACCTCCATCCCCTCTAGAGGGAAATTATTATAGGGTCTATCTTCAATCTATTTTATGAGATGAAGCCATGAAAGAAGGGCACCAACCCTAAAAAATATGATGATCATCCCCTCTTTACTAAAAATGAAGGGAACTCAACACCAAATATGTAGGAAAATACCCTCTAGAATAAGAGGGGAGAGACACTTGAGGATATTGAGGAGCACATTAGGTTAAAGATTGCCTCTAGTGAATAAACTACACCTCTAACTCCCAAGAAGTGTATAACCTTCATGATAGAGACTAATTATTGTAGAAAGAAGTAGTAAAAGAATAAGTCTAAAATACCCATTGTGCTCCCAATAATAACTCTAGAAGAAATGGAGAAGGAAGAGACCCTCACATGTGGGATGGAGGAAGACTTTGAGGAAGAAATCATAAGAATATATATCTTGTAAGAAGAATAGGAAGAGGAGCCAAGCACCAAGGATATGTAGGAGGCCCTATAAAGTGACACAACCACCATTATGCTTAAAGAATTAGAGGATCTCAAAAGATACTCATCTAGCAAGGAACCCTCCATACTACCTCTGTAGATAGAAGAGGAGAAAAAAAAGGCATGGAAGAAAATGAACCTTAGTGAGGAGAAAATTGAGAAGGCATTGACACTTGAATAAAAGTGTAGATTAGCCCAAGAAAAAGAAAAGGATGAGAAGAGAAGGGCATGGAAGAAAATGGGACATAATGAGGAATAAATTGAGATGGCACTAGAACTTGAAAATAAGCATATACATGCAAAGGAAAAGGAAGCAATCAAGGTAGAGAAGGCCAAGAAGGTTACCAAAAAATTAAGATCAACTATTGAAGTAGCCAAGAAAGTGCCTAGTACCCCCACTAGAAAGGTATAAGAAGATAAAAAAGAGGTGCACCCAAGAACTAAAGGGTTTCTTAAAGAAAAATAAGGTATTACTCATGCCTTAAAATAGCAAACAAAAAAAACCGATGAACCCTAGTGAGAACAAGGCAATGATGATACTGAGGGAATTAACTTGTAGGTGACACATATTGAGAATCATCAAGAAGGAGGATCTTATGAAGGGGAAAATTATGAGGAAGAAACCCTTTAGTAACAAATAGAAGAGTCCTTTGAGGAAAACAATGAAGAAAGTGGTGGTGTTAGTGAAGAGGAGGAAGAGCAAACAAAGATGGCCATCATCGAGAAGGATGGTAGAGAGCTGAGCATTAGAAAAAAGGTGCATAATGGGTGGAAGGATGAAGACTTCTACATTTTTTACATAATACCTCTCGAGGCAATCATAACTAGAATGCATAAATAACTTGTATTTACATTTGATCACTATATAGGTGAGCCTCATTTTGAGGCACCTAAAAAGGCTATTTTGGGCCTAAAAGAACCTAAAGAATGGCATAAATCCTTCATCATAAATCCATGATCCATGAACCTAATAAAGTATAGGAATGCACTTATTATAATGGTGACTAAAGTGGTACACAAATATATAATCAATGATGGAAAAGCATGAAAATGGAAGAAACTATGTGAAGATGCCAAAGATGAAGTACAAGCCACAAAATTTAAGATGTTGTAGCTATGTGAGCACATAGAGATGACTAAACCATCTATTTGGTTATAATAAATACATCAAACCTCTTTGAGGTTGATATTATCTTTGTGCTTGTGAAGTAGATGCTCCAAAGGATGAAACCTAAGCTGGTACAAGAATAAGAAGGAGATCTGTACACTATGCTATAGAAGGATCTTACTACTAAGCTCAAAGAGGTATAGGACCTCTTCATGAATATTAAGGAGGGTGAAGATGTAGTTGATTCCATTTTCTTGAGCTTCTCAAACCAAGCATTAATCATATATGTGTGCCTTAAGTAGGTAAAAGAGGATAAGGAGAAGCTAATGGTGTAGTTGTATTCTATGAGTAGGTCAAAGCACATGCAGATCATTGGAAATGTCAATGCACTAAACAATTATATAAAGGACCAAGATTAAAACTTGGAATCACTCTTCCACAATCTATAGACTAAGGCCTAAGATTAAGGAGAAATCTTGGATGGGTGTGTGACTAAGGCTAAGGCAAATCTAGAGGCCTTTAGAAAAGAGCTAGAAAAGACTGATGTGCTTGTACTTAGTACATCTTACACCAAAATAGACAATACCATTGAAGAAATAAATCTCACCATAAAAGGATGCAAGGAATTTAATTCTAATCTTAAGGAGAGCACACTCAAATTTTGCATTCTAAAGACTTTGATAACCTAGTTACAGTATGGACTAGAAATTTTGTATGGGGTAATATTAGGCCCCTTATTTTGATATGTAAGGATTCACACTAGCATGATAGACACATTAGTGTGAGGCATAATTTTGAGTGATGATGAAATTTTGGCATCTTGGTGTCAATTGAAGGAATCAATGCACACCTTGCACTAGCTAGTAGGTGGCTAACCAATTCTAAGATTTCTAGGGCTTCTTCTAGGTTGGGTAATATGTGGTAAATATAGTGAAAATCTTGTAAGGTGATGAATCTAGTAGAATGATTACTAAGGATCCATCTCAGCACTTAGAGTGCACTCTCTACCCTATTAGAGATGATCCTATAGATCTATAAAATGAGCTTGAACTAGTGAAGTAACGGGGTGAACTTAGTGTAACAAAAGATTTGGAGAATTGGTTTTGTATATAGTGTAATGGCCACTATTATATCTAAGAATAACTCAAATGCCATGAAGGCTCTATTTGTATATTCCTAAGCTAGCCTATGAGATTATGGGCCATTAAGTAGAATGAATTAAGCATGTACTATATTTTAAGTGTTATGAACTCTATTTATTTGAGCTTGATTAATGATAAATCATAATTGTAGTGAATAGAACATCTAGTTTATGCATTTTTGATAATTTTAGTTGAAAGTGCAATAAATGTATTAGATGTAATGTTATAAGTTCTTTCTATTTATGTTGAGTAATGTGTATGCAATATTTTTGTTTAATATTTTAATGGAATCCCTATAATAAATGATGATGTCATCCATAGATTATAAAAAGACTAAGTATATAACTCCCATGCACCAAGTGTTCCTGTAAGAAGCATGAGCATATTATGAGCACTTTAATTGAAAGTAGTCCCTTGACCCTTTAAAAACCAATATGATGTGAGGTTATAGTTAAACAAAGGATTACACCCTTATGACTAAGAATAATCCACCTAAAGGCTTGCACCTATAGGCCATCAAGATTAGCTCATGAAAGGCTTGAACCTTTTAATTTACTTGAAACCTTCTTGGAATTAACCAAGTCCTATAATTGATGAGTTATGCCATAACACAAATATCCCTAAACAGACCTTGGTTCTTTATTTGATACACTTTAGGTAAGCACATAAGGCTTGTGACTTATATGATTTGATGTCGATGTAGTTGAGTGTAAAATTTTGAGTGCATAAAGATAATCCCATGTTTACACCTAAGTGTAATGAGTCCATAACTAATTGAGACACCTTGTGCACCTATATTTTATATAGTAGTAATAAATCTATAGAATTTTAAGTTACTAAAATGTGTCTAAACATCATGATGGCCTCTCCCATAAAGGTCTAAGGCACCCTTACTACTCAAATGGCTCTCTGCTCTACCTTTTTATGACACTTCTCTAATGAAGGTGTTAGACTAGTCTGCCTATAGACATGAATCTTTATATTTGGTATTAACCTAGGTGTTATGAGGCATGTATACCATGTTTTCATCCTTAAATTCACCTTTGAGGCCTCATATAATGTTAAAATTGGCTTGATTAGGCCATTTGGCTTCCTTAAAATGCACGTAGTCATCAATCTCAACATTTGCCTATTTACTTGCATAACCAATCATGGAGGTCATTGTAGATAACTTATATATGGCTTATATAGAGGATATAGGACCCATTTTCACTCCTTAATCCCCTGGTACACATAAACACTTATCATTTCTCTATTCTTAGACTCAAACTAACCTTATTAGGGTTGTTTTATATAGTCTAACCCCTACAAGAGCTAACTAGTGAGTTATTGTGATGCTTAGAAGACTTTAAAAGGTCTTAAAGATCATTTTATGACCAAAAAACCTCATTTAGATGTGTTTTGGAGCAATAATCCACTATTGGGTCATTTTTGGGGTTTAGGTAGGGTTTGAGGCATCCACCATCTTAATGATAGTTCGTAGCATATAGACATCCAAAAATAAAACCAATTTAAATTAAAATATATTTCAATGACCTCTTCATATTCCCTCAATATCTTGGGGTCCGATCTTGAAGGTGTGTGGATAGAGGAGCATTAGAATGTGAGATTCAAGCTCTCTAATAGCCAATTTCAATAGGTTATTTTCTTAAGTATCATTCATAAAATTTAGGCCCTCAATGCCTACCAATATTTCATGGATTTTTATTCCATAAGGGGACTTAAAATTCCCCAAAATATTTGACCTTGATCCCCTATGTGGTTAAGTGTGTGAACACTTAAAGTTGCATCTTGAGTTGGCTATGTTTAGGCTGTATGGAATGAGAAATATTTTGAGCTCACTCTAGCCTTTTCCTTGCTTATCTCTATTTGAAACCTTCTTATAAATGTATAACACATTATTCAAAATTCATAATTATCATGAGACTTGTTTTAAGGTCTTGGATATTCACTCAAGATGGTAGTAGGGTTCAAGACTAGTCTTAAGATGGTAGTTGCTAGTTTTGGCCTACCCTCAAGGGCAATTGACTATAACCATGAATTTAAATCCATTTTTAGGGTGTATTAATACATTAAACATCACTTCACATTTATTTATAACCATATATGGAATCCAACATTCCTATAATCCCTTTAAGACATGGATTCACTCATTAGTCCTAAAATTTGACTGTCATAGACTTGGCTAGGTCTGATACAAAATAATGGGTATACCCATTATTTTTTTGGCCCAAATAGAAAATTTTATGCCTTTAAATATTCACAGTGACCATTATTACTAATTTTTAAGTCCTAGCCATGCTTATAGAGACCTCAAACAATCATTTTCCCTAGACTAGCTATAGGCGACCTGTAACTATGAGTGGTTAGTATCATGAGAGTTATGAGGGACTTTTTCCTTCATGTTTTGAGATTATTATGGTGATGGGATATCAATAACATGTCTAAATTATATATATAATCTCATATATAAACTTAAAACATCTTTCTTTTTTCCTAACTCCCTTTTTCTTGCATCTCTTCCCCTTCTTAGGCTTAGAATTCATGCCTAAGTAGGCATGTGTATCCTCAAATCTGATGTCTAATGTTATTTTAACTTTTACATGGAGTGACCATTTATATTTTCCCTAATCCTTAGTTCTAACCTTACCCTTCTTCATATGAATATTTCCTCTTACCACAATCATGATGTGGTTTTCCATTTGTGTTAGCTATGTTGTAGGCATTCACACACATAGTTAACTATGTACAAGGGTCAATGAGATAAGTCTTTGAGGAATTAGAGTGTTTGGAACCATTTTAAACCTATAATTACTTATCTCACATTATCATCTATATTTTTGGGGTATCCATTCTTTTAATCACACCATTTCCTATGCCCATGAATGGCCCATACACAATGTTCTTGGAGACTCTACTACAGTAGGTCCAAATGATTGGTTGTACATGGTTATTATTTACTTAGTAATATGTATGACCCATATAGGTGTATCATCTAATATATTATTTTTATTGAGGGTTAAAATAGGTATTTAGGTCTATTCATATGGTTTAGACTTGGAGGGAAGGGTGTATGAGTGTGGAGTGACCTGGGGGTTGGAACATGGAAAATAGAGTTGAGACATAGTGTAATGGTAGTATAAAATAACATGAAATGACAAGGGTATGAAAATGACATGAAATAAATCATAAGACCATTCCATCACAAGTACTTTGAAGATCATAACACATATACTTATGCAAACATACTACCTTGGAGGTAGAAAAAGGGCACACACAGTATAAAAGTGCAATGTAGGAATATCTAAGAAACCTTAATATTGGTTAAGAAACCTTAACCTTTGATAAAATTAACTATGTGAGCTTTAGCGGTAAGGAGGGTGGTTTTTAGACCTGTGAGGCTATCATGGAAGCTGAGAAATTTTTTAATAAGGATATAATGATGGCTTGTCAAGGTTTCAAGACTCCATTTCAAGCCTTTAAATGTGTTTGAAGATTCTTAGGGAAATATTGAGTAACATATAATGCTCCTATATAGTGAAAGTAAGACTCATAAGTATACATCTTCCTTTAAGACACCCTGAGAAGATAGGAGGCTGATGGACCTCAAACTTGAACAAGGAGGCATGGAAAATGCTAAGACACTCAACCCGTCCTTATTTGTAATCAACTTCTTCTAGAGAAAGCACTTAACACTCTTCTTCACTATCCAAATTTGTCTACAGATTGAAACCCTTATAGTCTAGGGTTTTTTTGGTTCTACAAGCTCATACATAAGATCTAAACATTGAAAATTCCATGAAAGGTCCCTTCAAGACATGAAGAAACATGATCAACTATTAGTTTGACCAAATAAGCTTAGAATCCATCAAAACCATCATGTTCCATTTGGCCTATGCAAACATGGATGATGTTCAAAACCTTTAAGTTATTAATGAATGTTCATAGTAGTTAGTGGAACAATCTAGAAACAAATTCCCATGGATGAAATTAGACTAAGTTTACTTCCCCTATCTAAGATAGGCCTCCATTATCTCTCCTCCATATGGTCTGAGCACATACTTGAAGTATTCTCTAAGCCTACCAATGATATCAAAGGGAAGGTAGGTCAATTTTGAGCTATCCAAGCACTAAAACACTCTACTTCCTCTTTCATTTTCCATTAATGACTTCCCCCTATAGATACTTATCTCCACCTAAGTTATTCCATACAATATAGATCCATACCATTCAAAAAAACTCTGAATTATATAATTTCTCTATATTTTCTCCTATTCAAGACTAAAATACATTATTAGTAGGTATGATGGAGGGAAAGTAGGAGTCATGTGATGATTTTAAGTCCATGGTACAGATTAGGGAGGTTTAAAATTCATAAACCAGCATGTGTGGGGCCCATTAGGGAGAGTTTAAGCATTGAACATGGTGGTAATGGGTTCAATGGGGTATGAAACACTTTAGTAATGGCTTTATGAAGATTAAGAGGTATATTAAAGGTATGTAATGTGACTTAGTGGCCCATTAAAACCAAATTAGGTCTCATTATGACCAAACATATTTGATTTTAGGACATATCCATAATCTTAGAGAGACATTACCACATGGATATCATACCAACATGTATGAGAGAGCTTTATAACCTAGTAAGGATTTAAATTAGACCTCAAAACACATTAATTATATTCTTTAAATCTTTCAAATGAGCATACCTTATATAATTGGGCATATCAGGGGTGCTTATGATCCTTCACTAGGTTGCCTTTCCAACTTACCTCCACCATGACACCATTTATATATTAAAGATTCATCAAATTGACTAGGGACCCTTACACATGATCAAACCTCATGAAAACACTTTATTCAAGTTGAAATAAAGGTATATAGGGTCATCAAGCAATGTTATACCATGATAAGACAATGAACTATTTGAAAACCTAATCCCACAGGGTGAATAACAACCATGAAGACTAATTATTTTGGATCAGGACTCAAAGACTTGAGGTTGACCCCCTCTCTAGGTCTGAGACTAGAAAGTGGTCAACACAAACAAAAATGATAATAAATTAATCCTCTATCAAAATTAATGATCTATTTCTTTACAACCCAACTTTTAACTAGGTTCAAATTTCTCATAAAATACTATTAAAATTCCTACAAAATTATATATTTCTTTTAATAGCCACACAATAGCTTATTAACATATTATGAGAACTCTTAATAATTTATTATATATCAAATAGTCCTTTTTTAATTCTAAATCTCTAGCTATAACTTTTATTTAATTACTCATATGCTAACTATCATTAGACAAGTATATGTGTAAAGTACATCGTATATAAGTTTATCTCCAGTTAAGGATTATATTCAAATAGAATAATTTACAAACCAATAATGAAACATCAATTAATGTACAACCTCAAATTATTAGATGAAACAACTATATGTATGTGTGTGTACACTCACATACACCCTATAGTCTTAATGGAATCAATCCATTGACACCTAGTATATATACATACAGATCTATATTAATTTCACAGTTTGAGTTTAATAAACTATATAGGTAATCCACTTCAAACTAAAAGTTTCAAACCAATATTTCAAATACCTTAAGATCTCAATCACCAAATTAATGTTCCCATTTAACTTTCCATTCAAAAAAACAAATTTTGAATGTCTGTTAATAACATTATAATAGTTACAGTCTTTAATTATGTACAATAAGTTGATCCTCTAACTTTATTAGTTAATCAAAAAAAATATTTATTCAAGAATTTATTTTATTTTGACAAAAATTTAGCCACATAATTATTTTAAAATGTTTAAACTACAACTCAAAATATTCATTTCTAACTTAATATCAGAACTAGTAAAACTAAATGCCTTAATCAATACTTAATCCAAACTTGTTTCCATAAATCATTTCATAATATAATAGTTCAACATTTATATAAACAAAATTAACTAGTACATATCTATGGGTTTGAACCATTCTTGATATAATATACAAAGATTCAAAAACATAGCTACATGTTTTTACAAGAGTGATTTCAACCAACATGTCATAAAACCCAATATACAATTCATTCACCTTTATTTAACCATGTACATCCATTAAATGGTAGAGTTTAGGGCTCATTTATACTTAGCCCTATGGATGGGTCTAACCTATCTATAGGGTCATTTACAAATGACCCTCTTATTTATTTATTTTTCATATTATAAAAGCTCAAAATTCAAACAAATGAATACAAATCATAATCAAACACAAATTTTACAAAAATACCTAAACTTATACACAAAAATAGTACAATCTATATTATTTTGTGCACATAAAATTAAAAGGGTAAAATAGAATTTAACCCACTTATTATCTCATTAAAACAACCTCTACAAAGTATTAACAAATGATTTGAGGAAACAAAGACATGAACATCCCATTTACAGCTATTCGTAACCTAGGTCTCATCATTATAAACAAAATGCTAACCCTAGTTCCATCAATGACTCTTAAATTTAATAGAATACACAATCGTATACAAAAAGGGGTAGGATTTTATGTCTTTAGGCCTGTGGATGGGCCATAACCATCCTCAGGGTCAACTACATATATTTTTATTTATTTTTTAGAAATAATTGTATAAAAAACAAGAACCCATTTCAATAAATAAATAATGTACTATTGAATTTTCTATATCACATTCAAAATGGTAAAACTAGAAGTGAATTTTCAATAAACCCTACCTAAAAATGCTTAACTAGGTAGTGCAAAACTGATCTATTTCGTTTCCAAAGATCTTTTCATCCACCCCACTATCCTCTTCTCCAAACCTTTAGCTTCTATATATCGATTTGATTCCAAAATTTGCATGCCAAAACCCTTTAAAAAATCCACAAAAATGGGTCTTCAAAAACTGAATCTCTAGTTCCATTATTTTATTGAAATTCTAGCATGATGGCTCACCAAAATCCATCAACATTCTATTTAATCAATAGAAACATCATCATATCAAAAATATGTAAATAGACAAAGCCCATAGTTGATTCTCAGTATGGCATCAAAATTTATAAAATGAATAGTTTGAAGCCCTAGATTCCTTTGAATATGACAATTTAAATAATCATTCTAAAATTATAGTCCAAAGATTGAATTTGAACCCAAACTAATTATCACGCTTTGGTTTTTTAAAAATTATGACCTTATAAATTCAAACATGGTCTTATGGTTAGCTATTAATCCCATGCAAATAAATCATGCCTTTAGTTAATAAAATAATCATTTTAAATAATTATTTTGTGTGTGTGTGTGTGTGTGTGTGTGTTTCACACACTTGACACTATTTATTAAAAAATCAAACATTTAAAAAAATGTTGATTATATATATGTTGCTTATGGTGTTCAATCAAATAAATATGTAACAAGTTTTTAATCAATGTAAAGATTAAAAAATAAGACATAGATACCGTTGAACAATAATTATAGTATTTGAATTTAAATTATAGTAAGATCATAAAAGGACATCAATGCACAAGTTAAGATAATTAAATACATAAATTGTAACCCAAAAAAATGTTAAAAATATGTAATTGATTTCTAAACACTTTAGAAAGAGTTAAAGCAATATTTAATATTGATAATCAACATTACCAATCAAAGAAACACATCAATTAATATAATTCATGCTTTAAAAAATAATATTAACCAATCAAAAAATAACAATAAGACTTATAATCTAAGTGGTGTGTGCAAGGTTTCTAGCTTTTTTCTCTCATCCCCTACTCATCTCCATCTCCTCCATCCTCTCCAATGATACCCTCCATTAGTCATAGTTAAGAGGGTGGATTCCATTTTGCATCCACCTTAGTGTAATAATTAATAATATCATATAAAAATTAATAACAATAAATGACTATAGTTGAATAAACTACATAATCATGATCATAATGTACCATAACATAATACAAAGAGCTAACAACAAGTTAATGATCATGATCATAATTAATAAATAACTATCCAAAAACCAAAATATTACTAATCCATCCACTTATATTAATTCAACCAATTATTAACCACATAATCTAGAAATTAATAGATTAATGAGTCTATATGAAAATCAAGATGTAACATCCTTCCCTCATAAAACTGGTCATCATCCTAATGACACTTGTTTCAATAAAAGTTATAAATTAAAATAGATTTTAGAAATAAAATACTAAGTTAAAATTTTTGGAAATAGCTTATGAAACTCTTCATACTCCTCGCAAGTGGCACTATGTTTAGAATATAGGTCCCACTAGATCTTGCATTGTGACCCTTCTCTATTACACAAAGTAAGTTTGTGAGTGGAAATTATTCTGATTAGTCATACGAAGACCACCTTGGGATTGAGAACCTATAAAAAATTCCAATTTAATACAATATAAAGATAAAAAACATAATTTTTAAGATAGAACACATGAAAAATATTATGCATGAGTGTTAAATGTGGTGGAAAATCAATACTATATGTCATAGGATTAACAACTTATAATACCTCAAAGATTCCCACATATCTAGGAGATAACCTAGCTTATTTTCCAAATTTAATTGAGATTTTGTATGGTTTAACCCATATTAATGCTTTGTATCCAATTGAAAACTACCTTGATGTTCTTTTTAGATTAGCATAGTTATTCTATCTATCATTGGCTTTAGGTAACCTTTGCTTTATTAACTTAACTTACTCTTCCATTTAGAGAAGCATATTTGGACCAAAGACTACCCTATCTTATAACCTATCCCAACTGATTGGTGTTATACAATTTCTTCCATATAATGCCTCAAATAGATCCATTTTCAGAGTTGATTGGTATGAGTTATTGTAGACAAACTCAACCAATGGAATATATTCTTCCCATATGTAATTCTAGTCCATGTAATACATTTATAGAATATTTTCTAAAACTTGATTCACCCTCTCTATTTGTCCATCAATTTCTAGATGGTACATTGTACTAAAGCTCAAGTATGCACCAAAAGCTGAATCAAGAGTCAACCAGAATCTAGAAGTCATTTTTAGGTCTCTATCTAAAATAATCTTTTCCAAAAAACCATGCAATTTATACCTCTTTTATGAATCTCTTCTTAAGAATAGGTGTGTCATCTAAAATATTACCAATAATGAAGTGAGATACATTGGTGAGTTTATCAACAACCACCAAAATCATGTCATGTATATTTTGAGACATTGACAACCCTTAGACAAAATCCATGCTAATGATGTACCACTTCCATTTTGGTATGATATGTGGGCATAATAACCTAGTAAGATGCACATGCTTAGCCTTAACTCACTGACATTCTAAAGGTTATGAAACAAAATCGACTACATCCTTTTAAATTCCTTTCTAAAAATATAATGGTCTTATCTCTACCAAGAACTTAGCCATACCTAGATGTCTTGAGTAAGGATCATTATACAGTTCCTTGAGAATTATAGTCCTCAAATTCTCCTTGTTTGATACATAAATCATTCATTTGTAGCTCAACAAACTATCATCCTCAAACTTGAATTCTTTAATCTTAGGATCCAAAGTAATCTGAGCTAATGGAAACTTTAACTATTCATAAAGTTCTTCTCCTAGAGAGAATTTACCTACTTGATTATGATAGGTACTCATGATATTATCCAAATATGCTTTATACCTTTGATGACTAAGGTAATCTATAAACCTATTTTCTTTGCCTTTTATGTAACTATTGTCAAAATCATAATTTGACAAGAACTTTAACCATTGCCTATAATGTGTATTTAAGTTAGGTTGTGTGAAGATATATATGAGTCCCAAGTTTTCAATATTGAGATCAAACAACTTTCCCAATAGATAATGCCTCCAAAATTATAAGGCATGAATTATTACAACTAATTCTAGATCATGCAGGGCATAGTTTACATCATACAACTTCAACTTTATAGACTCATAATCTATAATAAAACCTTTTTTCATGAGAAATCCTTCAAGACCATCTCTTGAAGCATTGGTTATTACCAAGAATTGGCCATTTGGATTGAGAACTCTCAACACTAGTTTCGAGGTAAGCCTTCTTTTTAGTTCCTGAAAAGCTTCCTTGTAGTTCTTTGACCACACAAATTTTTGATTTTTCCACTGAAGAGAGGTAATGGGATTTTCTATCTTGAAATTTTTTGGCACAAACTTCTTGTAGTATCCAGCCAAACCCATAAAACTCCTAACTTCATGGACATTTTAAGGTGATGGCCCCTCCATAATGGATTTGATCTTTGAAGGATCCATGAATATTCCTTCTATAGATATAATGTGCTTAAGGTAATGTACCTTTTTCTAAAAGAAGGTACACTTCAAAACTTCACAAAAAGTTTAAGTTTTTGTAACTACTGTAGAACCAAATTTAAATGCTTTAGATGTTCCTCTTCAGATTATGAATAGATAAGGATATCATCTAGAAGTAACAACAAAAAATGATCTAGATAATCCCTAAGCACATTATTCATGAGATTTATAAATATTTTTCGAACATTCTCTAGCCTAAAAATAATAACTATGAACTCATAGTGCCCATATCAAGTCCTAAAATCTATTTTTATAATGTCTTCCTTGTGAATCCTTTACTGATGATATCCTACTTGAAGATAATTTTTTAAGAAAACTATTTCTTCATGCATTTGATCAAAGATATCATGAATGCAAGGTAAAGAATATCTTTTTTTTTATCATTGCCTTGTTCAACATCCTGTAGTCAATACATAGTTTAAGGTTTCCATCCTTATTTTTAATTAACATAATTGGTGAAACCCATGGTAACATACTCAATTGAATAAACCCTTTTGACAACAACTATTGTAGTTGAGCCTTCAACTCTACCAAATATATTATCATCATTTTATACATAAATCTAGACTGGAATTTAAAACCTAAAATTATATCAATTGAGGAATCAAACTCTCTTTTATGGGGTCAACCTAATAATTCTTCAAGAAAAACATCTCAAAAATCTTGGAGAAAAGGAAAATATTTGATGGAAGGTTCATTCGATTCCTCCATCTCATTTATCTTAACAATAAATTCTTGACACCTTTTTCTCTATGCTTTCTTCAACTAAATTTATGATATTTATCTAAGTTTAAAATCCCTTTTTGCTTGTTATATTTGGGTTTGTTTCCCTAAATCATCTATACATTTGACCTTTTTAAGAAAATAATATACCTTAGATTTATGCTAAGCTAGCCAATTTACTCCAAAGATCATATTATTGAATGTTGTCATTAATTAATAGAGATATTGTTGATTTTTTGGAATAAGTGGTATCATTGATGTTAATTTAATGTCATTAATGTCAAAGTTTCTTATAAAGTTTCATGGTAAAGTAATCCAACATAGTGAATGTTTTTTGCTATATAAGAGCAGTGTTATGATAATATTATTTGAAGAATGTTCTGATGTTAGCTTTAGAAATATCATTGAGGATCATGATGAGTGAGTACAAGTTAGTATTTTAAATATTATATTATATTTTAAAGCTTTATCTATAGCTTATGATAAGGTATGTGTAGGTATCATGATGAAATGAGTGAGGTTCGAAGAATAATATGTATGCTTTAAAGATCTATGTAAAAAATTCCAAAGATGCTCTAAATGTGCAAATGTGAATGATCTAAATAATTCTTGATAGTGTTTGAGAATGAGAGAGGTTGTTTGATTTTGTACATGAGGTTTTTATGGCCTTACATTTTATTAAAATGTCATCTATGAGGATCTATATATGTAGCTCTAAAGATCTTTAAAAATTTCTAAAGATGCTCTGTTGAAGATCTAAAGAAGAGTGAGTGTATGAGGTTGATTTATCATAAAAAATAGGCATTAAAACACATTAGAGTTTTAATTTGAACCCTATAGGGTGGCTATAAGGTTAGATTCAAGGCCTAATGAGACTTGTAAGTCAAGGCATAAAAAGCAAAAAGAGAGATGGTGGTTAGATGGGGTATTAGGATAAGTTTTCATGACGTGGGTGAGTAGGTGATCATTTAAAAAGGTGATTAAAGTTGTTATAAGTATGTGCATGAAATTTTTTAGGTCATGTTTTACAAAAAAAGATTGAAAAAGTGTTTCAAGGTTTCTCAAGTGCATAAAATAAAGAGTTGTCTACCCGAGAAGTCTTTTATAGTGCTCATTGCCATGTATAGTATCTACATGAGAATCTAAGTTGTTTATGGTAGATAATAAATTATTATATCTCAAATTTCCAATTATTATTTTTTGGAAAGAGGATTTAAGTTTTATTAATGATTATTAAGACTGGAAGTTGGTCTAAACCCTCAAGGAACCCTAACAATGACCCAATGTTGAAGATCTTGTTCAAAAGAGATCAAAATATCCATGGCATCTCCAAGTGTGATTTTTCTCTTAGGTGAGTGAATAAACCCTACATGAAAGTGCTTGTTTTTTGTAGATTTACAATAGAAGATAGAATTAATCAAGTCAAATTTGCTAAGTAGATGGAGGAAAAAGTATGATACTTTCATTTATTTTCCATGAAGGTTTTTGGATAGGTTATAGATCTTATGTGTGAAAATTTGATGATCTAATTTGTCTAGTCACTAACAAACCAAGTGGTGTAGATAATAAGAAAACCAAGCAGAAGTGAGAAGATGATTCTTGATGTGTTTAAATGTAATAATGATGCATTGAAGTACATGATGATGTTATTTGGGACTTGAATAATATATCCATTCTTTGTATAATATATAAAGTTAGTGTAAGAGGTTAGAACATTGAATCCAAAATGGCTTATCTGACTGAGTGCAGTCTATGAGAGAGGAAGTCAATAAATTAGTTTGTAAGACCAATATTTTACATCAAAGCTTATGATATGATTGGTTGCGTTTGATCTTAGGATGTTTTAAAATATTTTTCATGAATTTAAATTCCTAGATTATGTTTAATCACGTAACATAAGTTCACATTTCCTTGATTGTGTTTTGAAGTTAGGTGGTAGTTTTGAGTGAGCATCTTATAGAGAAGAGTTTGAGCATGTCTACCCTAAGTTGAATAATATAATGAAGTGTGTGATGACCATGAGATCATGAGGTTTATAAATATATTATTTATTAATATGGTTATTTATCAAAAGTATTTTTATGCCTCAGTTATTCAAGATAGATTTTCTATGTATGCACACACTTTTTATGAACAATGATTTGACAAAGGGTTAAAATAGTGGTTAGACCTATATGGTTTTATTGAAATAAAGTGAAGTTTTATAAGGTATATTAGTGTGTCATATTAAATGTTCCTACAATGAAATGTGTTTGAATATCAACGATCAAAGGGTAACTTGTTGCTAAAAAGACCTATTAGGTCTCCATTAAACCTAAAAGAGGAGTAAGGGCTGATTGAGCTATGGATGACCTCATGTATTGATTAATTCATGATTAAGGCATGATATTTTAATATTATAAGACATATTAATGGTCAATCTAAGTTATTTGAATGTGTGGCTTGTTAAGAAGGATATGATCAAGTGACTTGTATAAAAGTAAGGCATTTTAGGCCTATTTGGCATGCTTAGAGTGAAAAGAACAAGCAAATAATATATATTAGTGGTGATAATAAGGAGGTAATTTATAAAATTATATAAGTGTCATTAATATATAATTTTTTTTTTGAATATGAGGATCAAGGTCAAAAAACATAATCAATCCATGAAGAGTGTTAGTTAAGTGAAGAGGGAAAGAAGTCAGTTTGAGAGGGACATAAGTGAGCAAAGAGTTAAAGATTAAGATAATATTTTTTTATGTATAAAAAAGGTTTTATGAAGGTGATCAAGTGTTTCAAGTGGTTTATTTAGTTATGAGTCATTTAGGGGGTTGGTTCCTCCTTGCAAGTGGGTGCTTGTTAAAGCTTAGCTGAGTTAGTATTGAGCTATTTGGGGTTGGTGATCCATGTGAAGTGGGTGATTCAATAAAGAATAATGTTTGTATTATATTAATTTAGTCCATTTTATTTATTAGTGGGTTTTATTCCCTTTAAGGGTTTCCCATGTATATGTTATGTCCATGTGTTTCATTCTCTTATGATTTAATGTTTATTCTTACTAAGATGTACATGCTTGTTGGAATGATTCATGTTTGATTAAGTAGAATTGAATTAAAAGTTTTGAAGATTGATTCACACCATCTTATTCAAAATTATTCTTTCAAGAATTGGTATTGGATCGTAGTCCTTTATGATAAATTTTAACAGATTGAAGGAGATCCTAAGAAACACAAGTTGTCTTGTGATCAACAGGGAAAAGACAACATGTATGATGAAGAAGTATTATATGAAAGTGAATAAGGAAATGATAAAGTTAACCTTTAAAATGAACTCATAATATCCCTTGATGATTTTAATAATGAAGAGAATACTATCATTGATTTCAATAGTCAGTTAGAAGATATCAATATCAGGGTCAAATCAAAAGAATTTGAGTATAACTAGTTAAAGGACAAAATGAGCAAGTTTGAGAGAGAACATGAAAAGTTTAAAAAATTCAAGAATATCAAAAATAAAATAAATAAAACCAATACAATAAAATATAAGCCATCTTGGAACAATGTTAAGTACAATAATGTTTTTACTACATCTATCAAAATATAAGACACATTACAAGATTACACTCTAATAAATTTAACAGGCCTAAAAAATTCAACAAGACACATGAATCTCCTAGAATGCATAAAAAGGATCAAATGTTGGTATGAATCCATAAAAATTTAGGATGGATCATATTGAGACCAAAAATTTAGATGGACCATTTGCCAAGGAGAAACATAAAACCAAAGAGGATTCTATGCTAGCTTAGACTGCCTTTCACATTCAAGATGAAGGAATGAACTTATATATATATATATATATATATATATATATATATATATATATATATATATATATGTATGTGTATATATATATATGTATATATATATATATATATATATATATATATATATATATGTATATATATATATATATATATATATATATATATATGTATATATATATATATATATGTATGTATATATATATATATATGTATGTGTATATATATATATGTATGTGTATATATATATGTATGTGTGTATATATATATATGTATGTATATATATATATATGTATATATATATATATACAAATATATGTGTATATATATACACACATATATATGTATATATATATATACATATATATGTGTGTATATATATACACATATATATGTATATCTATATATATAGGTTATGTATATCTATCTATATATATATGTCTTGAGTTTGGATAATGAAAAGAATAATATATATATATATATATATATATATATATATATATATATAAAAACACATACATATATATATATATATATATATATAAGTTCATTCCTTCATCTTGAATGTGAAAGGTAGTCTAAGATAGCATAGAATCCTCTTTGGTTTTATGTTTCTCCTTGGCAAATGGTCCATCATCAAACCTACAAACATTCTTTGCAAGGTATGTTAACATGTTAAACAATCTAAAAAAATGTTCAATTCCAAGGAGTATCTACTGAAAAACCTTTGGAGTTAGTCCACATTGATCTTTGTGGCCCTAAAATAATTCAAAGCATTCAAGGAGATGGTTACTCCATGTTAATCATTGATGGTTATAGAAGAATGGCTTGGGTTGCATTCCTAAAAGAAAAATCATAAGCTCTTGACAAGTTCAAGGCATTCAAGGCTCTTATTGAGAATGAGAAAAATGGGAAGATCAAGTTCCTAAGATATGATAAAGGAGTAGAATTTTTTTCTAATGAGTTTGATGAATTTTGTGAGGTTCACAGAATAAGGAGACCATTCTCAATAACTAGGACACCTCAGTAGAATGGTGTAGTGGAAAAGAAGAATACAATAGTTCAAGAGATATCTAGAAGTATGTTACATGAGTATATATTATATGATGGATATTGGAGAGAGAAAATTAGGATTCTTGTATGTATTCTGAATATAGGATAGATAAGGATCAACAGTAACAAGACTCCTTATGAACTATAGAAGGTAAGACTTACAAATATATAACATTTTAGAGTGTTTGGGATCAAATGTTTCATCAAAAGAGATGATGAAAACCTCGGTAAGTTTGATTCCATATTTTATGAAGGCATATTCTTAGGATACTCATCAATGAGATCAACCTATAGATGTTATAACAAGAGACTACAAAAGATAGTGGAAAATACAAATGTAAAGGTTGATGTGACAAAATAATCTCACTCAAAATAAAAGAATAATTTAGAGAATTTGGACTTCAATAATGATGAGGATACTATAGAGGTTGATGAGGAGGAAGAAGAAGTTGAAGAGAGATAAGACTCAAAGTGACCTCCAAGATAGATTCAAAGACATCATCCCAAATCTCAAATCATTGGCAACAAGAATGTAGGTATACAAACAAGGAAAAGATTGGCAAGTAATATAAATCAAGATAATGCTCATTTATTATCCAAGATTGAACCTAAGAGTCTTATAAAATTAAAAAAATACAAATTTTGGATAAGTTATATGAATGAGAAGTTAGATCAAATAAATAAAAATGAGACTTAGAAACTAGTTCCCAAGTCTAAAGACAAAAATGTCATTAGAACAAAATGGGTGCTTAAAAATAAATTAAATGAAGATGGAGAAGTCACTAAGAACAAGGTTAGATTGGCATGCAAGGTATATGCATAGGTTGAAGGGGTAGACTTTGAGGATACCTTTGTATTAGTATCAAGATTGGAGGCAATTAGACTATTTTTAGCTTATGAAGGACTCAAAAGATTCAAGGTATACTAGATGGATGTCAAATCTACCTTTTTGAATGAGAATTTGGAAGAAGTGTACATTGAGAAACCTGAAGGGTTCTCACTTATAGATAACACAAACTATGTTTATAGATTGAAACAATCTCTCTATGGTCTAAATCACTCTCCTAGAGCTTGGTATGCTAGGTTAGACAAGTATCTATTGGATCACATATTCAAAAGAGGAGTTACAGACAATAATCTATATATCAAGATATAAAATGACCATCAACTGATTATAGTTATTTATGGGGATGACATCATATTTGGTGGAAATAATGAAAACATGATAAAGGCATTTGTAGAGGTGATGAAAAAAGAGTTTGAGATGTCCATGCTAGGAGAACTATCATTCTTTCTAGGTTACAAATCACTCAATTTGAAAAATGTATATTAATCTCACAAGCTAAGTATATAATAGAGATGTTGAAAAAGTTTGATATGGAAGAATGTAAGGTAATTAGTACACCCAAAACCATAGAATGTAAGTTGAGAAATGAAGATGAGTCTTCACAAGTCAATTATATGTCATATAGGTCAATGATTGGAAGTCTATTGTATACCAATTCCCCTAGACCTAACATCATGTAAGTAGTAGGTATTATGGGAGGATTTCAAGTAGATCCAAATGAGTATCATTTGAAATCATTCAAGAGGATACTCAAGTATCTCAAGGGGACTATGGATTATGGATTTTGGTATCCAAAAATTAAGGATTTTAGTTTCATAACCTACATAGATGCAAATTGGGTAAGAAGTATAGATGATAGGAAGAGTGCCAGTGGAGGAGTTGTACTCCTAGGAGGAATCCTAGTGTCACAGATTAGTAAGAATCAAACATTAGTATATTTTTCCACTTGTGAGGTTGATAATATTTTAATAGATTCATGTTTCACATAGGTCCTATGGATGAGATAGACCCTAAAATACTAAAAGGTGGAGTATGATGGTTTAATCCCTATATATTATGACAATACAAGTGTTATAAGTGTCTCAAAAAACCCTATCATGCACTCAAGAACCAAACATAGTCCCATAAAATATAATTTTCTAAGAGATAAGGTAAGTGAACAAAGTGTCAAACTTGAATATGTTTCTACATAGGACTAGATTGTAGACATCATGATGAAACCATTGCCAAAGGTAACTTTTGAACACCTAAGATAGGAATCAGGTATAATTTTTACCCCTAGAAATCATTTAAATAGTTAAGTATTGAAAGTATTAAGGGGTATCTAATCATTCTCATTACCTCCAATAATAACTGAGTTATTCCAAGAAGGTATGCATGGTTTGAGGGGGATCTTTTCAGGTTGTTGACTTAGCTTGATCTATGCTAAAGTGATCTTGTAATATGAATTCATTTTGAAAGAGTTTATAATTTTGGAAGACCTTTGTCATTAATTTTAGATGGGGGGAAAGATTATAAAAAATAATAAAATGAGAAAGATTAGAAAGGGTGAGAAAAATAAAGAACCAGGTCTAAAAGATGACTGCCATCAAGAGTGGTTAACATAGTTTTTTGAGTGTGTTTTCCATCAATTACAAAGGGGTAGATTGTTGAAAATTATCATTAATTAAGGGAGATATTTTTGTGTTTATATAATAAGTGTTGTCATTGATTTAAATATAATGCCATTATTGTCAAAGGTTCTTGTAAAGGTGCATGGTCAAGTAAGCCAACATAGTGAATGTTGTTGTTATATAAGAGTAGTGATGTGAGAATACTATTTTAAGAATGTTATGATGTCATCTTGAGAAATATCATTGAGGATTAGAATGAGTGAGTATATGTTAGTATTTAAAGAGTCTATTATCTTATAAAGATTTTTATAAAACTTGTCATAGGGTATGTCCAGGTATCATGATGAAATGAGTGAGGTCTAAAGAAGAATCTATATGTTCCAAATATCTATGTAAACAGATTCAAAGATGCTCTAAATTTTCTATGAAGATGTGAATGATCTGAAGAGTGATTGATATTTTTTTAGCATGAGATATGTTTCTTGAGTTTATATATGAGGTGTTTAGGGCCTTAGAATTGATTAAAGGGCCATCTTTGAAGATCTGTGTATGTAACTCTAAAGATCCTTAGTCAAGCTATGAAGATCTATAAGAAACTCTGAAGAATGCTCTATTAAAGCTTTGAATAAGAGTGAGTGTATGATATTTATTTAGCATAAAAAATAGGCATTGAAACATATGAGATTTTTAATTTGAACTCTATAGGGTGGCTATAAGGTTAGATTCAAGACCTAATGAGACTTGTAGGTTAAGGCATAAAAATAAACAAAAAGAAAGATGGTTGTTAGATGGGGTATCAAGATCAATTTCCATGACATGGGTGAGTAGATGATCATTGAAAAAGGTGATTAAATTTTTTATAAGTATGTGCATGAATTTTTAGGTCATGATTTATAAGAAAAGGCTTGAAAAAGTGTTTCAAGGTTTCTTGAGTGCATAGAATGGAAATTTATCTACTTGAGAAGTTTTTTTTTAGTGATTGTTGGCATGTGAAACATCTACATGATATTATAAGATATTCATGGTAGATAATAAATGGTTCTATTTCAAAGTTATAATCATTGGTTTTTGCAGAGAGGAGCTAAGTTTTATGAATGATCATTGAGACTAGAAGTTAGTCTAAGCCCTCAAGGAACCCTAAAAATGACCTAATGTTGGTGATATTGTTCTAAAGAGTTAAAAATGATTTGGTATGGCTAGTTAAATGATTTTATATTGTATTAAACTCCCCCAGAAATCTATAGGTGTGATTGGTCTCTTAGATGACTGAATAGGCCCTATTAAAAAGTGCTTACTTTTTATAGATTTGATGTTGAAGACAAAGTTGACCGAGTCAAAATTATTTTTAAGTAGATGGAGGAAAAGGTATGAGAGTTTTAGTTATCTTTAATAAAGGTTTATGGATATGTTATATATCTTAGTTGTGCAATGTTGTTGATCCAAGTTGTCTAGTCACTAACAAACCAAGTGGTGCAGATAGTAAGAAAATCAAGTAGAAGTGAGAAGATGATTCACGATGTATTTTCATATAATATTGATGCATTAAAGTGCATGATGATGTTATTTTAGACTTGAATAGTATATTCATTCTTTTTATAATCTTTAAATCTAGTGTTAGAGGTTAAAACATTGAAGTCAATGGTTTATATGACTGAATGGAGTCTTTGAGAAAGGAAGTCAATAGATTGGTCTTTAAGACTAATAGTTTCCATCAGAGATTATGATATGATTAGTTGAGGTTTATATTATGATGTTATAATATATTTTTCATGAATTTAAATAATTTGAGTATGTTAAATTAGGTGATTAAATTTCATGTTTCCTTGACTGTGTTTTGAAGGTAGTTGGCAGTTTTGAGTGAGAATCTTGTAAAGAAGAATTTGAGCCTGTATGCCCTAAGTTGAAGCATATGATGAAGTGTGTGATGACCTTGAGATCATGAGGTTTTTTAATATGTGATTTATTTAAATGGTTATTTGTAAAAAGTGCGTTTATTCCTTGGTTGTTTAAGACATGTTTTCTATGTATGCACAAGCCTTTTATGAGTAATGAATTGGGAAAGGGTTCAAATAGTGGTTGGACCTAAATGGTGTTATGGACATGAAGTGAAGTTTTATAAGGTATATTTGAGTGTAATATTATATTTTCCTTTTATGTAAGATGTTTTAATATGATTCAATAAGATTAAAGGGTAGTGTGTTCCTAACAAGACCTATTAGGTCTCCATTAAGCCTAAAAGAGGAGTAAAGGTTAATTGAGCTATGGCCAACCTAATGTATTAATTGATTCATGATTAAGGCATGTTATTTTAATATGATAAGACCTATTCATATATAACCTAATTTATTTTAATGTGTGTCCAACTAAGAAGGATATGATCAAGTGACTTGTATAAAAGCAAGGCAGTTTAGGCCTATTTAGAATACTTAGAGTGCAGAGAACAAGTGAAGAATATAGATCATTGGTGATTATAAGGAGGTCATGTAGACCATAAAATAAGTGTCATGAATATATAATATAGGTTATAAATATTAATATCAAGGTTATAAGACCTAATTAAGCCATGAAGAGGGATAGTTGAGCGAAAAGGGAAAGAAGCCAATTTGAGAGGGACAAAAGTGAGCAAAGAGTTAAAGATGAAGATCATCATATATTATATAATAAAAAATTGTTTTTTTAAGGTTATAAAGTGTTTTAGGTGGCTTATTTTGTGTTAAGTCATCTAGAAGGTTGGTATCTCCTTGCAAGTATGTGTTTGCTAAAGCCTAGCTGAGTTGGTGTTGAGCTAGTTGGGTTTCATGCTCCATGTGAAGTGGGTACTTTACTAAATATTGATGTTTTTATTATAGGAATTTATTCCATTTGATTAATTAGTTGGTTTTGTTCCCCTTTAAGGGTTTATCATATATATGATATGTTCATGTGTCTCATGATCTTATGATTTGATGTTTATGCTTGCTAAGATGTACATGCTTGTTAGAAATGGTTCATGTTTGATTAAGTGGAATTGAATAAAAAGTTTTGAATATTGATTCATCCCCCTCTTAGTCTTTGTGATTCTAACACATATAATATAAACCTAGTGTAATTTCAAAAAAATGCACTATCATAGTGAATTTAGGCAAATTGATCTAAGATTTGACCAAACACTTATAGACCTTGACCCTAGATTCATTTTTGTATTGAACTGACCATGCATTTTCCATAATTATATATTTTTTGGACAAATTTCTAAGAATTTTAGAAGTAGTGAAACATTTTTTAGTTCTCGTGTCAATAAAAATTTAAATTGTATGACCAAATAAAGTAATAGATCAATAAAAGAAGATTAAAACTTAGATTGATGGTTGCAAATCACTGCATGAATTATCCACTAAAAATATCTTTTCTATGAAGCAAAAACTTTATTCTTACCATTTGATATCCCTTGAGTACATTCCCTAGCATAATAATCACCTCCATAAATGAAGCATCCATGAGGTGGTCCTTTCTTATCAAATTATTGATTTTCCTTGAAGCCTCCCTTGAAACCATTTCATAGTTTCTATTCCTTGAATCACTACTAAACTTTGAATTCTAATTATTGAATTGATTTTTAGAGTTTCCACTCCTTTTCTAATTATTCTTTTTGAAAGTCATTTTAGAACGTCCAAATTTTTTCTTGAATTTATCCTTGACCTAAGTAAGTGACTTCCATTTATACTCCTACTTTACTACCTTTTCAAATATTTGATCCATAGTAGATGGCCGATGCACATCCACCTCACATCCAATTTGGGTTTTTAATCCCATAATGAATTTTTTGGTGTAAAACCTCTCATTGTCTAATATTGAGGAACATATTTTAGGAGCCTGGTGGATTTCTCTTAGTATTCATTTACTGAAAGGTTCCCTTACTTAAAATTATGAAAATTTGTTATTTTATGATAAAAATTGAGTTGGGGAAACCATCATGATCTGAATAAGGTCAAAAATTATTCCCACATGGTAGAAGTTGAGTCTAGATTCATCTTTAATTTATTATTTACCCACCATGTTGCTTCTTCTCCACCCAATTAGTAAGATCCCCAACTACTTTTGTAACTTGAGAGTAATTATATATATCAAAATACTTCTCCATCTTAATTATCCACTCTTTTGCTCCATATCCCAAAATATTTCCATCAAACTTGGGTGGATTAACTTTCTTCATATCTTTTGTAAGCTATGTAGCTACATGTGATCTTACATCTTGAAGCACTTCCTCTTGTCTATGTTCTTAAGGAAATTATTACTCAATAGGATAATATTCAAGTTTATTTGAATTAATTTCCTTTACATGGCCATGAAATTCATATTTTAGGGTAGCTATATGATCCCTATTCTCGTTCATGGTTATGTGAATTTGATCAAGCTTTGCAACTTGTTTGATGATAAACTGATTTGGGTCAATTGGAGGGTTAACATTATTAGGATTGGATGTACCCTCTCTAGCATAAAATTCAATGTGATATTATTATTTTTTGATAGTATAATAATAAAAATATGTTATTGGAATCATTAAGTCCAAGAGTTTGAGCCTTAGCTCTGATACCACAATGTAATTACCCTTCAGGGTTAACTAGAAATAGGTTATTTTTTTAACTCAATAACAAATTATCTTAACTAAATAAAAGAACTAATGACCTTCAACTAAATGCATACTTTATGAAAACTAATTTATTAATTAATAGGTTAACCATATGATTCATTAAGATAATTATTACTATATAAATATACTTAGTTTCTTTCACAACTTAAACATAGAATAATATTGAATTACCCAAATGAATAAATCAACCACTACTAATTTAAATATCACATGTATAGATATAAACAAACAACTAATATTGTTTATTAAAATAACATAAAATAGTGAAAGTATATAATATTACATCTCTAAATATTAGATTAGAATTATACAATGTTACATAGAACATACAAGTCTAAAGATTTTAAATGAACTTGTTAATATCCATAATTATTCTTGAGTAAAGCTTTTATCAGTTGATTGTTGGAAGGTGAGGAAGAGTATCATCTGAGTGTTTTTACACACCAACCATGGAACATTTATCCCTCACACAATCTCCCAATAATATAGTGACCCTCCCTTCATAGATGTGTAGATAGTGATAGAGCAAAAATCAAGAAAGTCAACTAAAAACTTGTTTGTTGTAAGATAACTATCACATAAAACATATCATAAATAAATATGTTCTAACATGATATCATGAAATAAATGAAAAATAACTCAAATATAATAATTAAAAATATTTAAACCATAAATATTACTATGGCCAAAGTTTTAATATAATTTTCTAGATCTCAAGATCAGTCAAATTCACACACACAACTCATTTAGATAACTTCAATCTGTCTATTAGTGGAACTAAGGAAGTAGTGAATATCATCTAACCTATTTGATTAGATTAATTAATAACAAATTAATTTAAACATAAATAATATTTAAATTAATATATTCAAATGATATATTTCCAAATAAAAGTGCCAGAACACAAATTAATGCAAGGAAATCATTAAATACCATACATTTCATCACATGCATATAACTATTATAAATCAGCTAACTAAATTTTAAATACATAATGTTATATAAAAAACTAATTTTTTTAATATATGAACAATAATGATAATAAATTAATCCTCCATCAAAATTAATGATCTATTGATTTACAACCCAACTTTCAACTAGGTTCAAATTTCTCATAAAATACTATTCAAATACCTACATAATTCCTTGTTTCTTGTAATAGCCACATAACAACCTATTAAAATATTATGAAACTTTTCATAATTTCTTATATATCAAATATTTATTTTTACATTATAATTCCCTAATTGTAACTTTTATTTAACTACTCATACACTAACTACCATGAGATAAGTATACGTGCAAAGTACATCATATATAAGCTTATCTCTAGCTAAGGCTTATATGAAAATATAATAATTTATGAACCTAGTAATGAAACATAAATTAATGTACATCCTCATATTATTAGAAAAAATAACTACAAACATACACCATATTCTTAATGGAATTAATCCACTGACTCCTGGTGTGTGTGTGTGTGTGTGTGTGTGTGTGTGTGTGTGTGTGTGTGTGTGTGTGTGTGTGTGTGTGTGTGTGTGTGTGTGTGTGTGTGTGTGTGACACACTTGACACTATTTATTAAAAAATCAAACATTTAAAAAAATGTTGATTATATATATGTTGCTTATGGTGTTCAATCACATAAATATGTAACAAGTTTTTAATCAATGTAAAGACAACAAAATAAGACATAGCTACCATTGAACCATTTTTATAGTATTTGAATTTAAATTATAGTACGATCATAAAAGGACATTAATTCACAAGTTATGATAATTAAATACATAAATTGTAACCCAAAAAAATGTTAAAAATATGCAATCACATTATAAACACTTTAGAAAGAGTTAAAGCAATATGTAATATTGATAATCAACATTACCAATCAAAGAAACACATCAATTAATATAATGCATGTCTACCAATAGATATGGATGTGTGTGTGTGTGTGTGTCTATATATATATATATATATATATATATATATATATATATATATATCATAGTTTGATTTTAACAAACCATATAGGCAATTCATTTCAAACTATAGGTTCTAAACCAACTGTTTAAATACCTTAAGACCTCAATCACTAAACTAATGTTATCATTTAAATATCCATTTAAAAACACAAATATTGAATGTATCTTAATACCATTATAATAATTACAGGCTTCACTTATGTACACTAAGTCAATTCTCTAACTATATTAGTTAATCAAAAAATATTTATTCAAGAATCCATTTTATTCTGACAAAAATGTAGTCACATAATTATTTGAAAATATTCAAACCAAAACTTAGAATTTTCATTTCTAACCTAATATCAAAACTAATAAAACCAAATTTCTTAATCAATACTTAGTCTAAACTTATTTCCACAAATCATTCTATAATATAATAGTTTAAGCATTTATGTAAACAAAATTCACCAGTACACAAATACAGGTTCAACCGAATCTTTTTACAATAAACAAAGGTAAAAAAAAGTAGATACATTTTTTTAGAAGAGTGATTTCAACCAACACAATCACAAAACCCAGTTTACAATTTGTTCATGTGTACTTAACCATGCAAAACCATTGAATGGTAGAGTTTACAGATCATTTTTACTCATCCCTATGGATGGGTCAAATCCATCCTTAGGATTATTTACAAATGACCCTATTATTTATTTATTTTTCATATTGTAAAAAACTCAAAATTCAAACAACTAATTACAAATCATAATCAAACACAAATTTTCCCAAAACACCTGAACCTTATTTTTCTACACAAAAAGAGTAAAATAGATATTCTTTTGTGAATATAGATTCAATAGGGTAAAAATAAAATTCTGCCCATTTATTATCTCACTATAACAACATCTACAAAGTATTAACAAATGATTTGAGAAAAAAAAAGCATCAACATCCCATTCTAAAGCTAGTCATAACCTAGATCTCATCATTATAAACAAAGTGCTAATCCTAGTTCTATTATAAATTCTTGAATGTCATGAACTATATAGACATATACAAAAAGGGGTAGGGTTTTATATGTCTTTGGCCCTATGGATGGGTCATACCCATCCTCAAGGTCAACTACGTATATTTCCTTTTTTATAAAACATCTATATAGAAAACAATAACCCATTTCAACAAATAAATAGTATACCAGTGAATTTTCCATATCACATTCAAAATGGTAAAGCCAAGAGTGAATTTTAAATAAACCCTACTTGAAAACACTTAAATAGGTAGTGAAAAACTAAGTTATTTCTTTGCCAAAGCTCTTCTTGTCCACCCCATTATCCTCTTCTTCAAACCATTGACCTTCATATATCCATCTAATTCCAAATTTTGCATGCCAAAACCCTCAACAAACTCCATAAAAGTGAGTATTCAAAAAATGAATCTCCAATTCTTTTATTTTACCAAAATTATAGCATGATGTCTTTCCAAAATACATTATAAATCTAGTTAACTAATAAAAATACTATCATAGTAAAAACATGCAAATAGATAAAGTCCATGGTTGATTCTCATATGGCTTTAAAAATTCTAAAATAAGTAGTTTGAAGCCCTAGATTCCTTCAAATATTGAAATTTAAATAACAATTTTAAAATTATAGTCCAAAGATTGTGTTTGACCCCAAACTAATCATCATGCTTCATTTTTTAAAAACTATGACCTTATAAATTCAAACATGGTCTTAAGGTAAGCCATCAACCCCATATAAATAAATTATGCCTTTAGTTAATAAAATAACCATTTTAAATATTTATTGAATACATACACACACATATAAGTGTGTGTGGCATGCACACACACACACACACACACACACACACACACACACACACACACACACACACACACACACACACACACACACACACACACACACACACACACACACACACACACACACACACACACACACACATACATACATACACATATATATACGCATACACACGCACGCACGCACGCATGCACGCACGCAAACACACACACACACACACACACACACACACACACACACACACACACACACACACACACACACACACACACACACACACACACACACACACACACACACACACACACACACACACACACACACACACACACACACACACACACACACACACACACACACACACACACACACACACACATGACACACACTTGACACTATTTATTAAAACATCAAATATTTCAAAAATTGTTGATTAATATATGCCACCTATGGTGTTCAATTGAATAAAATACACAATGAATTTTTAATCAATACAAAGATAATAAAATAAGACATATATACTATTATACCACAATTATTGTATTTGACTTCACATTCTAGCAAGATCATAAAAGGACATTAATGCACAAGTTACAACAATTAAACACATATATTATAACCTAGAAAAATGTTAGACATATGCAAACACATCCTAAACACTTCATCAAGAGTTAAATCAATATACAATATAGACAATAAAAATTACCAATAAAATAAACACATCTAATATAATACAGGCTACAAACAATAATATTACACAATCAATAAATAAAAATTAAACTTATAAATAATGAAGTGGTGTGTGTAGGGGTTCCAACTTCATTCTCTCATGCCCCATTCATTTCCATTTGCTCCATCTTCTCTGATGATACCCTCCCTTAGTCATAGTCAAGAGGGTGGACTTTATCCTACATACACCTTAGTGCAATAAATAGTAGTTAGATAATATCAAAAAATAATCATAATAAACTATTATAGCTAAATAAACTACATAATCATGATCATAATGTACCATAAGAGAATATAAAAAACTAACAACAAGTTAATGATTAATATCATAAGTAATAAATAATTATACATAAACTAACATATTACTAATATAAAAACTTAACACATTAAGTTAACCAATCATTAACCACATAATCTATAAATTGATAGATTAATGAGTCTAGAGGAAAATTGGGTTGCAACATATCATGATTAGTAAGTGCCAAGCTAACCCCAATGGGATAATGGGAAGAGGATTGAGTTTGAACTTCCTGTATATAACATATGAAATGGCAAAGGGAATAAATTTTAATATGGCCAAATATGTGGTGAATCTCATCATCAAGGGGTAGTGAAGGCCCATAGGGGGGAGGTAAGTTCACATTTAGTGTTGTCCTTATGATCTTCTTATTTGATGAGACTAGAGTCCCTAAAGGAATAAATGGATAAGAGGGATAGACTTAACCAAACACCATAGATCCCATAAGATTGAATATCATGATTTTATGTAGTCAATAGACTCAATGATGTGGATAAGGTTAGAGTGGACAATATGAGGATCTATGCTAATATCTACACCATGTGTGCTACCAATGTAAGATAGGGAAGAGTGTCCATGAGAGTGTTCAATGAAGTGGAAAGGTGAGAATGTGAAATTATCTAGGTAATTTATATTTGTGGCAAGACTTACCAATTACACTACTATCATAAGCCACTAAAATGGCATGATATTATAAGGGATAAAATTCTAATAAAATCTTTAGCCTTCACATCTCAACCAAAAGGATTGAGCACCTAAGTAAGCTACAAGGTGAATAATAAAATAATAATATTATAACCACCTTTGACTACTATATGAGAATGGGATTTGGATGAAAGGCTCAAGAGAAGAACATAATTCCTTTAAAAATAGCCAAAAGGGAGGGAGAAAAGGCCTCCTATGTAGACATCTAAAAGCTATGAATAAGTAATAAGATACAATTGGGGCCTCAGATTGAGAAGAGGTGTGAAGGCATAAATTGAAGAAGAATAAGTAGGAATTTATAATTATTTCATCTAATCTAGAAGACCCTTATTCAAAGAAAATGACTCTAACCAGAAATAAAACTAGACAAGAAGAAGTACATTGATCACCCCATCATAAAAATAAATAAATAAGGGAATTAAGACCATAAGAAAGGGCATAATACCCACCAAATAAAGAAGATAAGGGAGAGGTTTTGATGGGTGAAAATGAGGTAAATGTGTCATATAAGTTTGAGGGATAAAAGAAGAAGACTTTGTTGGGCATAAGACACAAATGGATAATGCCCTAGGAAGGTCCCCATCAGGCCAAAAATATAATGAGATATTTAAGGAACCCATATTTAATATAGTATATAATGCAAAGGAGGACATTAATCTCCCAAGAAAATTTAAGAATGGGTAGCTATATAATGAAGGGAGTGATAAACCACATGCTAACCTAGGAGGAGAAAAAGAACAAGTAAGGCTATGTGAAGATGAGGCCATCCTCATAGAATATATCACCCAATGATAGATCATAGAGAGAATCAAGGGAAATGTAGCAAAACCCTTAAAGAGTAGTTATATAGTAGGGTACTTGATGAAAACCTATATTTTTTAGATGCCCTAGTGATAAATTAGGATTCCTTAATAACCCAATGATAAATTTCATTCATATTATAATATATTAGGGAGTCACCCATCCATGAGGTTCCTAATAAAATTGAGGTCCTATCCACTAGATATAGACATAAAGAACTAGGTACTTTTCTCATAAATCCTAGAACATTCATTGAGGCCCAAGCTAGGAATATCCTCCTAAAGCTAAATGATGAAGTAACTCAATAGAATATGGTAAATGTAAAGACCTATTAGTAACCAGTAAGGGGATGTAAGATAGTTGGATAGCACCCTATAGGAAGAATAAAATATGAACCTATTGATAAATTAAGGACTTGAACATGCCAAGGAAAGATAGAATGGGGTAGAATAATTATTGGGAAATGAGCGATCAGAGTGAGAAAGGGTTGAATACCAACTCTAGGAAATAAAATTTAGTGCCTAAAACTATGTGATAGAGTTTTCAAACCCAAATCAACCTCTTATATGTGATTGATGTGGTGTATGCTAACTTGATAATGAATTTAGAGGTTATGGCTGATGCACTCACTAAATGAGATAAATAGTATACAAGGCCCTAAGATGAATTAAAATAAGATTATCTCTAGTGGATAAGTGATTGAAACATTTTGAGGATGTCATAAATACTCTGACTAATTATGAAACAAACATGGAATGAATTTTTGGAAATTTTTCTAAGCATGCCATGATAATCAAGTTAGGATTGTCCTCATGAGAAAAGGATCATAAAAATTTGGTTACATTGGTCTACATGAATAAAAATAAGTAGGAATGATCCTCCTTTATAAAAGAGGTAAAATCCTTGGACCAAGAAATAATCACTATAAAAAGATAATTAGAGCTATAATTATTGAAGATTGAAGGAATAACCTTGGAACAATAAAGCCTACTAGAATAAGTATTGAAGTAAGGGTTATAGAATCTTGGAGAGGTAAATAAATAGGTAAATCCCCTCCCCACTATGAATTTTGACCTCTAAAATACAAGCACCAAAATAGCCACAACCTAATAGACCATTTAGCTTGTCATGCACCAATGTGATGAGTTTTAAAGAGATTTGCAAGAAGAAATTTTAGAGTTTTATGCTCCCCCTCATAAACATCAAAATCTAAGAGAAAGGTGGTTGATTGATCAAGGATGGCCAACTAGGTTAGTGTGGGGTAAATACTGACCATGGATAAGTGTGCTTCATGTTCAGTGGTAGCCACATCACCTTAAAATAAGGGAGTAGGAAGAATGAGAGTTAAATGTCACTAAAATCTTGGAAACTTATAGTACATTTGAATAGATGAGGAGATCTAGGTGGATCACATCCTAATTACCCCATAACCATGGTAAGAGATATGAAATAAGATGAGAGATAAGAAGTGGTAGAGGAAAATAATATAGGTGGTAGAGGAGATGGAACTAAGATCAACATCTAGATTAATGGAAGTATTAATGGGAGAATGAAAAGGAAGTATCCAAGTTTTAAACAATAATGACACTAAAAATTTTCTCTCTCCATATAAGCTATATGAATTACCAAACCATAGTAAAATAAGGGGTTGTTGAGAAGATTTCAAAAGGTTTTTTTGGTCTCTATTAGTTGTTTAATTATTGATATGTTGAAATAGGGGATATTGTAATTATGTGCATAAATTAACATGTTAGTTCCCAAGTTTAGGGATAAAAGCATAAACACACACACACACACACACACACACACACACACACACACACACACACACACACACACACACACACACACACACACATACACACACACACACACACACACACACACACACACACACACACACACACACACACACACACACACACACACACACACACACATTCACATATTACTTTTATATCTTTTTTATAAATAAAAATTTATATAATCATAATACCTACAATTTTTTATTTAAGATATTAAAGTATGCATGGGTTTATTTCAAAGTAAAAAACAATTTAATCCAATGATTTAAACTATATATTAAAAAATGTTGTCTTTGTTGTAATAATTGTAATAAATTAACATGTTAGTTCCCAAGTTTATGCATCATAGTTATTTTTTTAAAGCATAAACAATGTTGATCTCTCTCTCTCTCTCTCTCTCTCTCTCTCTCTCTCTCTCTCTCTCTCTCTCTCTCTCTCTCTCTCTCTCTCTCTCTCTCTCTCTCTCTCTCTCTCTCTCTCTCTCACACACACACACACACACACACACACACACACACACACACACACACACACACACACACACACACACACACACATTCACATATTACTTTTATATTTTTTTATAAATAAAAAGTAATATAATCATAATATCTACAATTTTTTATTTAAGATATTAAAGTATGCATGGGTTTATTTCAAAGTAAAAAACAATTTAATCCAATGATTTAAACTATATAGTAAAAAATGTTTTCTTTGTTGTAATAATTGTAAAGTGAAGTTAATTATTATTATTATTATTATTATTATTATTTATTTGTCACTTGTAGTCCATTCCATCTCAAACATTTTTTAAAATTCTATAAAATGGAAAATATCATACACAAAGTGAGAACATCAAAAAATAACAAATATGAACTAAAAAAAGTTTCAAAAATGATTGTAATTACTTTAATAAAATAGCTTAGGGTTTTAAGATAGAAAATAATTAAAACCTTTTAATAAAAATTTGAGCATAAAGGGTAGATAAATTGAAAAAATATTGTTGTGTAGCTAAAACAAAAAAGGCATAAAACATGTGTTTAATTTTTAAGTTTGTTGATGATAGAGGAGATGACATAATTTTGACTTCATTTGATCAAGTAAATAATCTCTTTCTAATCAAGTATAACTTTCAAAGTTATAGTCAAAATATAATGAGAGTTTAAGATATGTTAACTGTTAGTCTCAATTTGTGATTCCCAATGGGAATATTTATTGGAATAAATATTTTGATGGGGTAAAGGGAGATAACAATACATTTAATGAAATATCCCCTCATTAATTTTAAGATTGGTGTTGGTTCAATCTAAGGATTGAGAAATATAACCAAGTTTACTGTGAGAGCAATAGTTGCTACCACTAAAGGTTCCATTATTATGAGTGTTTATTTTTATTGACTTGCTTACTAATTATTTATCTATATCATGCTACCTATTTGATTTAGCTTGTGAAATAATAAGTTTTTATTCACTACAATTCTTATCACAACCTAAACTAGGGAAGGATATCATCCAAAAAAGTAAAAAAGAGATAGAGGGTAGGGTAGAAAAGAGAGGGTGTATTTGATCTAAAAAAAATCTTGGTATTACAGAACTAAAAATCATGCTTTATCATAGTTATATCATTGTGTGCCTAGTCTAATAATTACACAAATATATAGCCACTCAATAGACAAGCTTATAAGGATAATCATAAAAGCCATTGATCTATTGAATCGATTCCAAATTTATTCTATCTTTAATTTTATAATTATTGTACACAATGAATTCAATAAGTCTAAAAAAACATGAATAAGTTAAAGATACTAGTTATGATAGTTGTTACGTAACATAACTATTACAATCATCTGTAAATAAGAACATTAATAGTCCTAACACCAATTAACTAGCTAAATCAAAAGACTAGAGACATCAAATAAAAAAACATAATAAAATATATATTAAACATTGTAAAATCATTTTTTTATAATCAATATCCCTTGGCATGTATTCTATGCAAAATAGAGAAGGGATGGCATGTGTAATCTAGGTCATAATAACAATTAGATGTTTAAAATTCCCACCTTTAGATGCACAATCAATGTAAAAACACCAAGGAAAGGTAGGTGCAATCATGGCACAATTCCAACAATGTTTTGATCCTAAAAATCTTGATCCTTGGTAAGAATCTAAGGCAATAGATCATAAAATAAAGGTTGGTATAATCTAAGATAATTTTAGGAGTTATTTGATACCTAAAACTTCAATATTTAGATGCATAGTCAAGGTATGTTCATTTTCCTCATATCATTTCCTCAATAAAAAAACCAAGAAAATTTAGGTGCAATCCTAAAATAATTACAATAGTGTTTCAACCCCAAAATTTCTAACCCTTATTAAGCAGTTCAGGAAACAAAGTGTACAGTAAAGGCTGGTATGATCTAGGTCAATTTTAATAGTAGTTCAATGCCTGAAATGCCAACCTTTAGATGTAAAGTCAAAGTGAAAACAAAAAGGAAAGGTAGGTATAATCCTATAATAGTTCCAAAAAAAAAATTGACCCTTTATCTTGGTAATGCAACCCATTTTAATAGATAATTTGAATAGCTCATGGTCTTATCTTACAGTTCAACCCACTAATGGGGTGGTTACAAATATTCAATGATTATTAGGGAATGTATTTAGGAGTCTGATAGATTCACTGACATATTTTTATCTTGAGTATGATTTTTAGTTATAGGCCATGCCTCTTTAAAATAGACCTTTTGTCTTTTCTAATCATTACCTCTTATTGGCCTTTTACCATGCACACACCATCTGATGACTCATGCCATACTAAATACTTTGAATTCAATTTAGAGGTTGATTAAATTAATGGTCCATACCTAGCTTGAATTTAAGGTTTATTGAATAAATTAAAACCATTAATATCCTAAAATATTTTACTTTTGGACCTTTAATTGGTGAGGAACCAACTACACTTTGACTATACCTTCCAAACTTGACACACAGTCATCTCTGGACTCTTGATAGTTTTTATGGATAGACAAGACATAAATATTAGACTTATCACTCTCTTGACACAATTTATTCCACATGGATCTTCCTCATCTTTACATTCCTTCTCCTTATTGTCTTTGGTTTTGTTCACTAGGTATCACTTTCCTACTATGTGGTAGTCCTTCAACTATCCCAATATTTAGCTTTATTATTTGGGATTTTATCATCTTTTCCATGTGGTCCTGGGATTTCCTTATCTTTAATTATTCCCTATAATATCCCAAGCTCCTAGTATGGTTCCATATGTCATAATCCTAGGCCCTCATGGGTATAAAACTCTATTACTACCTCCCTAATTTTGGGCTAATACTACCATTGCTTTAGGCTCCCAAACTCCCAAGTTGGTGCCAATTGGCATAATCCCAATCTCTCAAGGGTATAAATATTTAATATTATCAATCCATCCCTAAGCCACCAAGCTCCTAGGATGTTTCCAAGTGGTACAATATTAGGGCCTCATGGGCTTAGGTCCTTACATCACTTGTTGACTCTCTTTTGGGTTGGGTCATTGGGATCATGCCAAGTGGTATGTGTAGATATAAATTACAAAGATGGTTATCTCAATAATTAGTCATGAAAAACACAAGAAATACATAAAGATCTAACAATCTAGGGTAACCTATTCAATAGGGTGTGCAAATGACAATTAATAACAAATGAAAGAAAGTAAACACAAGTTACCTTCCCAAGAACTTTCCATATTCCATAAGTATCTCAAAACATGTTTTCCCCTTGATTTGGAGTTTTTATCTTTGTCAAAATGGATTATTTGTCCCTCCATCATCTCAAAATCCCCATGTACAATCTAGGCTCATGATATGAAATCACTAATATTCCTATCAATGAAGCTATCCTATTGAAAATAAAGCATTATAATCAACGCAAAAAAAGGTTATGGAGAGAATATTGCATTATGAGTTTACACAAATTAGTCTTACTCAAAGTGGTCTTGGCCCTCCTATTTATAGATTTTCCAAACTAATCAAGATCAATCATGACCATCTATCTCAAGATAAAGATGTGTGGCCATGATAATCCAATTATGTAAATAATATCCTCATAAATATTTGGGAGGAAGGGGTATTAAAGAGGCATGGGAAACCATAATTTTGATATTTGTTGTATTTATGGCTTATGGATGCCACCCCATTGATCATGTCATCTAATGATGTAGATAATAGGAATAAATTTGAAAAAATTAATATTTAGTAACTTCCATGGAATTATTACTTAAGCCCTTAGTTTGATTTAACTTGCCTAAAGAAGATTAATTAAATTTTAGTGCAATTCTTTTGAAATTGGTGCACAATTAATCAAATTGGTTAGAAAGTCATATTACTAGGTCATAATTTGATTGGAGAGGATTTATAAGATGATTTTAGTTGCATACAAACCATCATCCCATTTAGGATGTTTATAACACAAAATAACACATGCACGTGACATATGCTTATGAATTAGAAAAAAAGAGTGATCTAGAACACCAAAATGTATTTTCATCATTTTGACTCGAAATGATTTGATAAAAGTTAATAATAACATTAAATAAATTACCCAATTTAGGGATACATTAGATTAAATCAACACTTTTATAGATAAGCTCAAACCATTTAACATGTTTTTAGTAATTTTAGCCGAAATTGTGCATTTTCACAAATTTTGAGTAAGATTGACAATTTCAACAAAATGGTGTTAGGAATTATATGTATACATTTTCCCCCTATTTGATAAGGTGTAGCGAGACATTAAATAAAAGTATCATACTTTCAAAGAAAAGAGTTTTGAAGAGGAAATTGGAAATGGAAATGACCCATGATGCCCCCTCAAGAGGACATACTAGGATGAAAGAGAAGGATGGACTCTCAAAAAGAGGGAAAGTGAGATTAACGCATGGAACAGATTAAATCTAGATGAGTTAATACTTGCACATGTTGATTCCACCAATGATAAAAATATAATTACAGTAAAATGGGCAATAAGAATGGGGGGAAAGGGAAGGATAAAATCCAAAAATAGGAGTGACACATTTTTAACACACCCAAAACTAGGGTGCAAGTTGTGCACTTCAAAATTGATCAATCTTGAGACAAGTTTAACACTAAAATATTGACATAACAAGGGAAAAAGTCCTTAGAGCTTGGAATTAGAAGAAAATGAGAATCATTTCTCCAAAGATATATAAATTAATAATATGCTCCATTAGAGTAAATTTTATCATGTAATAAATATTTTTTCCCTAGTACGATTGATTTTGATAACTGATAAAGAATGAATAATGGTGTGCTCCTATAGGGTTGATTTAGATTTATGACCAATTCAGATGTTATGCCCCAACATGGATAAATTGGAAAGTAATAACTTGAGGATATAACCTACTAAATAGATTAAAGATTAGTGAGCGTAAACATAGATGTCATGGTGTAATGGTTGTAAAAGCCACAAAAAGCTAGGCATATGAGGATGCACAAAGTGATGAAAGAGATAAAAAGAGGAATAAAGATGGTTGCGTTGACCTAAGATATGTCATGTATCTATTCACTACCTACATAGTCCAAATGGACCTCAAGCAATTGTATTTTACCAAGAGTGGGAGAAAATAGAATGAGAGATGAAGAAAAGTGAATACTGTTTTATTAGACTCATGATTTATGCCAAGAGATGCACATCTTGCATAGATTTAGGGTGTTAAACCTATTTATCTTAGTTTATAAATGGTGATCTTGAGATATGTTCATTAGATCTACATTAACGTGGATACTTGAATCCAAAGTAGAAAGTGCATGATATAATAAAATGAAATTAGGAATCATAAGTATGAGTAACTCATAATGACTTGGCATTTCAATTACACTGAGCTGGTTTAAACATGAATATCTATAACTAAGGATAATGGTAAAAAATGACTAAAACTAGAGTTATAACTATTTACATTTAAACAAAAAATAAAGATAAAGAAAAGAGAAAAAACATTAAGGATGTTAAATTAAAATCAAGATATGAGTAATTGAGACTTAAGTAAGAATAAGAATGTATACAAAAAAATCAAGAATAACTTAATAAAATGAGATTGAGATATTAATCATCAAGATCCATGTGGACCATCAAGATTTACTTGGAAAAGACAAAATAAAATAAAAAGACTAAACAATAAAACAAAATACCAAGAAGAGACAAGGAGAAAGAAAATGAAGAGACATGAAAGCACAAAAAAACACCAATGAAAATCAAATAAACACACATGAACAAAAACCAAGTTAGTGAGGTTTAAAAACAATTGTTCAAGTGTGTGTAGTGGAGGTGTTACTTTCTACAAGAACATAGTAAGAACAAGGACACAAAGTTGTCTCCAAGTGATAGGGAAATAACACAAAAGAAATGGGGGAAGATAAGAAAGGGAATGGGTGGATGAGATAACTCCAGATGTACAAGACAAGTGGATGTTACCTACATAATTCCATGGATGCATGGTCCAACATGAACTTTAGGCCAAATGTAGTTCTTGTAGGAATTAGGATAGAATAAAAATGTGATGACCAGAAAAACCTGATTAATGTTGTAGAATAAATGGGAAGATGGGACAAATGAGAATGGTTTTTCAAAATGGTAAGCTAATGGGACAAGAAACCTACAAAATGGAAAGAGTGTGAGATAATTACTTGGAAAATGGAAAAAGCATGGGAAGTTGTGAGACTAGAATATAAAAAAGTGTAAGATAATGTTTTTGTTATTTTATGGATCATTTTATAATGTTTTTGTTTTTTTGGATAAAAATATATACAAGGGGAAATAACTAATCAAGGAGATGATCATCCAAGAGTAAAAGTTCCAATAATAGATAATCTAGTTGCAATAACACATGCTCATAAATCAATGAGAGTGAGGTCTTGATAAGGAAATAATGCCTACCAAATAGTAAAAAAATAATAGAATTATATCAAACATAAGATAAAATCTAAAAAACTATGCATCAAGCAATAACCATACACTATGGTATTCATGTTCACTTGTATATAGAAGATGATGAAAAATACTATCTAGGCTAAAATAATTTATATAACTGGTATTGAATGTGATCATAATGCCTATGAGTCATAATCAAGATCATAATTGGTCAAGGGATAAAAGTGTTCAGGTTACAATGGCTCAGGACATAAAAATAATGTGGTTCTCAAAGAGAACAGTCTAAAAAGAATATGGTGTAAAAGAAGATGGTTTAGGGTAAGATAAAATGTGTTTAGAGTGACAACATTCCAAATATTTCACTATTTAGAGTCATGAAAATAATATGGTTCTTGAAATAATGGTCCAAAATAGGTTAAAAGAATATGGTCCATGAGAGGATAGTCTAGGATATAATGGTAGGATGAAACATTTCAGCACAAGTTGCCCCTAAAAAAGGGGTCTTGTAGATAATGTCTCAAAGTTGTCAAGCATAGAAATTCTTAAGGTACACAATGTTCTTGGGCTTAATAAGTTCACCATTTGGACTAGCCAGTCAATATGCCCCTAATCCATAGTTCTCCATGATAATATATGGTCCCAACTAATTAGGTTAGAACTTACTTTTTATTGTATTCAACATTCATATTCTTCTATTTCTTTTTCAAGATCAAATCACCAATCTCAAACTTCCAAGGGATAATGCACTTGTTTTAGCTTCTCCTAAATCTATTTGATAGGCTTACAAGTTTTCTAGGGAAGCCAAATGATTACCATCAAGAAGTTCTAGTTATTACAACCTTAAGACTTTGTATTCTTCATCATCTTCAATATTCTCCAAAGAAATTCCTAATAAAGGTAGCTCAATCTCAATTGAGATAATATATTTTATGCCATAAATAAGGGAGTATGGATTGGCTTAGGTAGGGGATCGAGGATTGGTTTTATAAGCCCAAAGGGAAGGGAAGATTTACAAGTGCCAATTATGGCTACCATCATTGACAATATTATTTAATATGGATACAATGGTCTTGTTTAATGCCTTGCCTTGTTCATTGCCTTGTGGGTTATATGGTGTGGATTTAATGTGCTTGATTTTGAATTTTGCACCAAAGGTGTTTTACATCTCTTTTTATAAAATATCTACCATTATCAAATATATTATGAGTTGGGATGCCATATTGATAGATGATATGGTAATAAATGAATTTGGCTATCTACTTCTTAATAAAATAAGTGAGAGGAATGGACTCAATCCACGTAGTAAATTATTTTTTATCAATTAAAATGTGTATATGTCCATATGAATATTTTGGGTTTATTTTCTTTATGAGATCGAGGCCCCAAGTAGAGAATGGCCATGGTTTTATGATTGGATGTAGTGGTAACAAATGTATGTATATAAAATTTTCATGTTATTTACAAGGAACACACCTCCTCACTTAATTAAAAACATCTATCTCCAATTTTGGCCAATAATAACTTGTTCTAAGGAGCTTCTTTGCTAATAATACATCATTGATGTGGGCCCCACACATTCCTTCATAATCCTCCCTTAGCGCCAGCTTGGGTTCTCTTGAAGATAAACAAAGAAGTAGTGTTCCATCATAGCCTTTGTGATAAATCATGTTTCCAAGGAGGGTATAATGGGATAAATGGTTAATGAATAGTTTATATCAACTATTGGATAAGTTAGGTAAAAAACATGATCGTGGAAGTAATTATAATAGTCTTGATACCAAGGTAGTTCGGGTGGGAGATTGGGACCAGAAATGGTGCATACACTTTCTAAAATTATCAATACATGTGTAGGCCATACAATATTCTCAATAAAAAAATAATACTCTTTAGAACCACCAACAATATGTATCATTGACCCAATTGTTTCCATTACATCAGTATATCTGTTGTTGGCCCTTGGTACTTGTCTAAACTATAGAGATTTAAAATGAACTTTTAGATTATCAATAATTTGATTATAATAGATAAGATTTCAATCTATAGTTTGATATTGATTAATGGTTTTATTTATGATCAATTAGGAATCATCATAAACTAATAAATGCTAAATATCCCACTAAATTGTAAGATGCAATCTTGTAGTAAGTGCCTCATACTAGACCATATTATTGGTACAATTAAAATTGATATGAAACACATTAAGAATCAAATCACCTTGTGGTAAATCAAAAATATTATGGATATAGATCCATAATAATTTAAGGAACCATCAAAATATAAATTCCATTATTTAGGTTCATGTTACACTTCTTCCATTTCAATGATAGAATTGTTTGGAAAGTTGAATCTGAGGGGTTAAGTATTTACAAGTTGATCGACAATAACCTATCCCTTGATAGATTTATGATTCTAATAATCAACATCAAATTTTCTAAGGATCATGACCCATTTATCCATACATCCTATGATAGCCACTTTGGATAATCAAAACTTAAGAGGATCTACCTTAGTGTTGATAATAGTTTTATTTTTTAGCATATAATGTCATAACTTTTGGGAAGTGAACACCATAGCTAAAAATGCCTTCTCAATAGGCATATAATTATGTTCATAAGCCACTCATTTGTGTCTTAAATATTAGACTACATGTTCTTTACCTTGATCATCATGTTGGGCCAAAAGTTCCCTTAGTGCATGCTTAGTTGTTGATATGTAAAGAAGTAGTGGTTATCTAGGTGTTGGTGGTCCCAAAACTAGAAAATTAGCCAAATATGTCTTGAGCTTCACAAATGATAATTGATAGTCTTCATCCCATTGAAATGTGACCCATTTTTTCAAGATATGGGTAAATGGGTGGCACTTATCTATCAATTGAGAAATGAACCTATGGATTATCTGTCACTTATATGTGCATCATGTCATGGAAGATGGCAGTCATGACATGATAATATGTGGCTCTAACATTATTCAAACCAAATAACATGTCTTGGTAATATAATTTTCCCCATGGAGTGGTGAACATAGTCTTGTGTTGATTTTCTTAGGCTATCTTGATTTGATTGTATCCAAAAAATCCATCCATGAGGGATAACATCTTGTACCTAGTAGTAGAATTGATGATAGTGTTGATGTTGGGCAAAATAAAATCATCTTTAGGGCAAGATTTGTTGATATATTTGAAATTTATACAAAGAGGTATGCCCTATGGCTTGTTACTAACTAAAACTATGTTTTATATCAATTCATAATAGTACAGTGGTCTAATGAATCCTATTCCAAGTAAATTCTCCAATTCCTCTTTTATCAATAGGGAAATATGTGGATGCATATTTCCTAATTTTTACTTAAATAGTTTGGCATCAGGATGAACAAAAATTCAATACACTAACAAGTATGGGTCTAAGCCTAGCATTTCTAAGTATGCCCATGCAAAAATATCAATTAAATCCATCAAAATGGGTATAATTGTTCAAATTTAGCTTCAGTAATGGAAGCTTCAAGATAATTTTTTTCACAATCATCATATGTTCCCAAGTTCACTTCAACTATTTTCTCTACAATAAGTGTAGATCAATCTTCAATAATTGTAGGCAAGGTGTGATCATGATAATCTTGTTCTCCTACAGCTTCTTTTCATTCCTCCCATATCTCTAGATAATGTGACCAATATGAATCTACCATCTCAAGCAATGGCCAAGTAGAAAAAACCTTAGGAACTCAAGAGTGAGATGCTAAAACATTTGATGTTTTGAAGAGATTCTCGTACTAGTTATAGAACTAGGACTTGATGGACTTTGAGCATCCTTTGGGAATGAGAAAAATTTCCTATCCAAGAGTACCTACAATAGGTTTTCACTTGAGGGTTTATCTTTATCTTTACCTTTTATCTGATTAATGAGCACCTTAAAGAGGTTTTCACTGAAATATCTTGATATTTTATCTTTGTTATAACCAATAAATTTTGCCTATTCTCCAAAGTAGGTAGAAGGATCTAATGAAAAATTAAAGCCTTGTTTGTGATAACCAATGGGAAATCCATCTCTTATGCCTATGTAATATGTGATTTATTATTCATTATAAAACTCATCAAGGTGTATGACAAAATATTATTAGTCCCAATCAATTATTTTAGGATGGGAAAGGCATAGGGAATAATGAGGTTATACTTCAAGAAGGAAAGATCTATTAAAAAAATAGTTGTTATGGTCATAATAGAATTTTGATCAAATAAATATGAGTTATCAAGCTCATCAAAAAGGCTATAATGGGATGCTATGTCACTGCTAAAAGTCTCATCACTAGTCAATTCAGAAGAATCACTATTGAAAGTAATGATTTCACCCATAGGAGGTATAAATTTGAGACCATGATTCAAATTAGGTACTCTAGTTGATAAAGGTTCTAGGATTCCTTGGGCTCATGGGCCAAGGCTACTTCCTATATAATACAAATGGTCCATGATCTAATTAGGGATAGGATATTTTGGATTTTGAAAGCAATCAACAATGTCATCAAAATATAGCCAATATCTTTCTATGAAATACTTTCTATCCTATTTTGTCAAAGTAGTAGGTATAAATATCATAGGTGGTTTTCATTATTCTTTCTTATATTGCAAGATCAAGTTGGGTCTTTTAGATGCTAAAAAACTATACCACATGGTTCTAGTCATCATAAAACACTCCTTATCCCCTTGGCCCCCTTGGTTTAGGATATCTATTCAAACCCTTATACAACCCATTTACCTCATTTGGCTAATTTAATTAAGTTAATTATTTTAAATAAGCATATTTACACCTCCTCACCCAAACCCATGGCTAATTTATCAACACCTATCCTTATGACTATTTACCATCTAGAAAGGTAATGCCTTAACTTCTTAGACTTCTTCCTCATGCATACCAATGCATCCTTAAATAACCTTGAACCATTTCTATTGGTCTTAACAACCAATATTAAGTGCAAATATTTAAATTTATCAAGTTTGGACTATTTCTCCCTAATCAAAGTCGGTCACCCCTCAATCGATTCTAATTGACCAAGACCACCATAAATTACTTAAGGTATCCCAAATACCCTACCTCAAGAGGTGGAAAAAGTATTTTTAGTGAGAATATTAACTCTTGAGTGAATCTAATCTTCTAGGTGAAATAAAAAACCAAACTAGAAACATCAATGTGCCTCAGTAACTCATCATGAAGAGCTCAAGCATCATTGCTATATCTAAATTAATCTAGGATCCCAAGCATCTTTCATCCAACCTCAATACTTTTCTAAGATAAAAAAACTCTAAAGATAAGTATATTTCACTTATATCAAGTTCAATTTTTAGTTCCTAGTGGTTTTAATACTTGCACCCATTTCCCATCTCTCTCATATTCCCCCTTATGTTGGAGTTATATAACTCTAAACACTCCATCTCCCACTAAAGCACCCATAGACCATTCCTAATCACCTAACTATTAAAGTCCTAAGTTTTATACTTTTGGGAATTTATTCTATCCTCACAACCAACATCTAACCCAAAAATAACCCTTAAATCCCTCTTGTAACTCACTTAATAGCCATTTTTCCCCAAACCAAAACCCATAAGGACTGATATAAGTCACCTCTAACTAACATCAGTCATACCCTCACTGACATAGGTAGCCTTAATTGATATCGATTACATAGTGACTGATATCAGTCATTGTGTGATTTATTTTCACAAAAACAACAAGCTATTTCCACCTATCAACATTCATCCAAATTTTGATTTTTTGATTTATGTTTCATCATAGAGACTCAAACTAATTTTTGAACTAGGTTTGATCATTTTAGCATTAGTTTTTAACAAATTATCTCTATTATGGTAAAAACACTCGTTTCTATTCAAAATCACTTCTTTCATTGCATTTTAATAATTTATATTACTTCATGCAAGCATCTATTTCTATTTTCCATAACTTAAGTTATTTAAAGAGTGGATTGATACCCTCCAAGGAATTCTAGTGCTTCTTGGATCTATCTTTCACTAGGCAATCCACCCATCTATCTTACTAATAACCATTTTCTAGATTCTTTCTTATTGTAGGTCATCCTCCCAAGCCAAAAAAGAGTTCTCTATATTGACTAGATCATAAATGCACGATGAAATCTAGGTTCTTCTAAACCATACCCTTATTTTAATTTTTTACGTGTTTTCTAAAAAAATAAAATAAACATGAAAAAATAGTGAAACATTCAACATGTCTGGTGGGACCCTAGAGCTTTTCTTGGGTTCATAGTTGTTTAGGACATTTAGTTGCATTAGGAAAATATTCATCCATTGAAATTCTTTTATTTTTGAAAATAAAACATTATTTATTTCATTTATTCATTAAAAATCATAGTTTTCAAATTCTTCTATTCCAAAGCAAGTTATTAGTCTTCTTTGCATTCTTAAAAAAGGGTAATTTTTTTATTTTTTTACTTTTATTTCTAAAAAGCACTCATCTTCAGATTAGGACTTGCATCTTCATAGCACATTTAGGTGCATCATCTTTTTTATTTTACTCATTGAAAATAAATCAAAATTTTCCTTTAGGTTTAAAAATAACTTGCATCCAATTCTTTCTTGAATTTTTAGTTCACATAGTTTAAAATTAAATGATGAAATTAATCATAACAAGTCACTTTTTGTCACACACATAATACCAAATCACTCATACATATCAAACATAAAACATTGACATAAGTCTTGAGTAGGATTTCATCACCTAATAGTAAAAATTACCCTTGGCTATCCCATTTGGAATTCACAACTAAGGAGAGAAACCAAAAATCAATTTACTAGCTGAGTATAAACTCTAGCAATTTAGCATATTTTAGCTAAACACTCGACACCCTTGTCACTGTCATGTGTGAAGTGAGGTGGTAGTCCCAAATATAAAGCCACATAACAAATTTTAATATGGATTTTTGAGATCCTTAAACAACCTAAAACCATCTTTAGACTTATTTTTCTAGTTTTCATTCTACAAGCCCAAGTTGAGTCTCATAACTTTTTAAATTGAGGCATAAGCCTAAAGAGATAAAAATAATTCTAGGACTTAAAATTAATCTTAGTGTATTTTTGTTTTTCTAGAATATTTTATTTTGTTTGATCTCTTTTTAAGTGTGTGATAACACTTCCACCCTTCTTTCATATTTGTTTGCATGGTTTTGACAAGACAACAAGTTAAAAACCAAGCAAACCAAGATCCACCTCCCAACCACCCATCTTATTCTTCCTCATCCATGAAGCATACTCTAGATGTATAAAGTTCCCCTAACCACTTTTTAAGTCTTGATATGCCCTGGTCATTTGACTGAGCTGATATGTATTTCACCACCCCTTCTTGATAACAATCCCATGGCTCTCCAACACTACTTTACTACTATCTCCATTCATACCTCTACTTTGGTTCCCTCCATTGAACCACCTTATGGCATACCAACTTACCTTATGGGTAAGACCTTAGTTTCAACTATTTTCACCTAACCTGTGATAACCCAAACCTCTTCCTCCACCAATAACCCTTCAAACACCATAACCCAACACTAATACCCAAGCACCATGTTCCCCTACTAAACCTATCACTAACCCTTCTAATTTAGGAACAATTCAATCCTTGGTAACCCATACACCACTTACCATTAGGATTCCTTTAGCTAGTTTTCTTTCCTACCACTTTCCATCCACAACCCAACATCTTCCACCCCTTTCCAAAATATAGTACTCTCCATACTCTCTACGCTCCCACCTATTATCACTAGGGTAAATACCCACCTTCAACCCACCAACCCAGCCATACCTCTTACCCAACCAATGTCTATTATAAAAAACCTAAGGTATACCCCAAACACACAAGGGTATATACCTCCACCTTCTTCCCAACCTTCCATGCCCACTTACCAATATGTGTCATCTTCCCAACCCTCTACTAGTTATCAATATTTGGCACCTTCACAACCCTAAAAAAAATACCTTACAATTATGGGGGTGTACCACTAAAAAATTATCTAATCAAGAGGTTGATGGAAAAAATGACAAATCTATAGTAATCTATTTCTATTTACCATAATCTCTTATCATATGAACATATTTGCAATGAGTCAATCCACCCTTCTATCCCAATTTGACCATTCACTACATAATGGAATCTTCTAATTGTTGCTAAAATCTAAAGAAAAGAAGATCCCCAACAATATCTTAGGGTTTTAGGCATTCATGTTATCTGATTGCTTATGATGATGCTCTTCTTCTCTAAACTTTCCCCACGTCTTTAGTCAGACTCATATTATATTGGTATAATGCCATCACTAGGCATTCCCTCTTCTCTTTTACCCAACTAGCCCAAACTTTATTGGACCATTTATCTATAAATATTTCTATGAAATTTTATATCACTGGCCTATATTACATTAGGAAATTTGAGGATGAGTCAATTTTTGACTTTTTGGTTCATTAGAGAGGGTTAATCAATCAAATCTCCTTCTCCTTACCCCAACCCATGTTGATTGATAGTTTCTCTTGGGCTTGTGCCAATAATATATCATCAACCTTACAGGTTCAGACCTTCCAAACCTTTGTTGAGGCATTCACCATGGCTTGGAAGTTGGATATTACAGCCATTAATGAGGGAAAGCCTAAATTAAGGAATAAAAATTTTAGTTTCAAATCAAACAAATATTCTTCCTCAAAACTTGTAAACCAAGCAAACATTCTTCCTCAAAACATGTAAACCATAGATGTAGTTGTGCTTAAAATGGATCCTTCTCTGATTATTAACCAATTAAATCCTTCCACCTCTTCTAACCAAAATGCTAAAATGAAAAATTGATATGTACAAAATTAGTATACTCCATTAGGGGAGTCCTACACTTTAGTTTTTAAATTTTTTTGATGGCATCTATCATCCATATTTCTGCAATAAAACCCTCATAATAGTTTGATTCCTTTCATCCTATACCAATTTGGTATAATTAAAATGAAAATTGTAGCTTCCACCATGTCATTGGACACAATGTTGATGGTTGTAAGACATTTAAAAACATTGTCCAAGATTTTATTGACAAGGGTGAACTTATGATGGACAACCTAAATGTACCCCCAAATAAAGAACTTGACATTTTCATACAACCATTCCCAAACCACCCACCTTCTGTAAACATTGAGAATACTAATGTGGAGTCATCCTAAAAACATGAGGTTCACATAGTTAATGTTGTTCTTAAATAACTTATAGTTAATGAACCCATGTCCTAAACTACCACTTCTTTCTAGTTATTGAGTTAGTGGAATTACCTACCCTTCCTTTGAAAAAAAATAAAGGAAGAAACTATCATCCCTTCTCAACTTATTGAGGTAGTGGAATCACCAACCTCTCCTTTGGAAAACATAACAAAGGAAGAAACCATCATTTCCATCCCTTTTTCTTCCATGATAGATCTATCTACCCTTCCTTTAGAAAGCATACCTAAGGAAAATATCACCTCACCTACCCAACCATATAATAATCACCCACCAAGGCCTTATAACCTTTGATATTGGAAAAATAAAATGTGTTCATCCCACTTTCTTAGCCAATTGTTTTATCCTTAGAGTCCAACACCGAAGGAACTAAGCCCATCTATAAGCCCTTTTCTAGGTTGATCTAAAACTTAGAGTTTCTATCCCAACTAAACCTTAATCATTCCATGTTTTGACATCACCTTAGGATCATTTAAATAACTAATAAGCATTCCTCAGCCACACCATTGTCTACCCAAACTTCAACCTCCACAAGTGAAACCACCATCACCCCAACTAAGCCAAAAAAAGCCTCCACCTCTAAAACCTTAGATAAAGCATCCAAAATAACTCCCTCAAAAGTAACCAAAACACATTCCACTATCCCATTTAAACCAATAAATAACTTAGGTGTTCTCCTCTCTTATTATCTTACCCATCCTCCATTGAATTTAGACTTAACATCACCAAACCCACCTAAAAATCTATAGGTCAAGCTAACAAAGAAAATTATACCATCTAGGATTCATAAATAAAAAAACACCTTACCTACCATTTCCAATTTACCTTCCATTATAAGACCTAATCCCTCATGCATATTAGGACCTCGCCCCTCCACCTTGATTAAGAGACCAAGCCTCCCAAAGAAATCACAAACCCAACCTCCACTTCTAGCTACATCTCCAACTATTCTTACCAAACCTTTTACTTTCAAACCATCTACTTCTAAGTCCACAAATTCAAAGACATCAACCTCCAAACCATATACTTATAAACCAGCTACCCTAAGACCATCTACCAAAATCATTCCACCACCCAAATCTCTAATTGTTAAGCCTACCCTTAAGAAGGCTTTCACTCCAACTGTTAAAACTAAAACATCCACTCCCTTCCCACCCTTATTAGAGTCTTATTAAACCATCTTACAAAGGTTATTGTAAAATTATTACTTGTTCTTACCTCCAATAAATCCATTTGATCCACTTATTACTAATACATCTTTGTTTAATGACAATTTAATTTGTTCCTACCACAGGACACCTAAACATGATACAAAGAACTAAAAAGATCTCCAAGTCATAATCCAAAAACTTTGTGATGAGGATGATTTTTTAATATATTATCCTCCCATGATCCAACCACCAAGACAAAATCTAAAATTAACCAGCCCAAATCTACCTACCATAAAACTCTCATCTAAAAATGTAGAGGAATGGAAGCAACCCACTAGCCCAAATCCTTTCCAAATCCATACCATTCATGTGGTCACTCAATATTAATACAAAAAGGATAAAGGGAGATAAAAGTTGTCCATCATATGGACATACCCTTATTCCACCGTAAAAACATCAAACTACACCCAAACACCTTCACCTAATCCCAAGATTTTTATCTTGGGGATACCCAAATCTAACCCCTCTGAACTAATCCAAAGGATAGTTCTAAAACAAATTCACCAAACACTAATGAAGATGAATTTGTATGAGTTAATAAATATCTCACCCCAATAATATCAAACCATGATGGAGGCCTTAAAATATATAATTGTTTAACCTAAATATCTATGACCTCTAGTAGCCCTAGATTGAGCCCTTTAGATATCTTCCCTCATCACCTTCTAGGATTTGGAGATACCCTATATTTATCTACATGATCTAGATCCTCCCATTTTCATTACCATTCACACCAACCAAAACCATATCAAGAGGGCTATTATTGATGGGGGAGTAAGCATTAATAATATTTCCTCCCATGCATATGATCAACTAAAGCTACTAGTGAACATCATGTTAAAAACTACCACTTTATTTTGATACCTTAACAATACCAGGGAAACAACCTTAAGGATAGTTGTCCTTCATATTAATTTGGGACCTCACACTCTTCATAAGCTTTTATACATAGTAGAATGTTATTTCCAATATAAAATTTTACTTGGATGACCTTGGAACTATTCCATGGGTTATGTGTAATTGGTCTTACATTGGTACATCAAGTTTGAGCATGAAGGTCAAGTCTATGTCCTAATAGTCAAACCTAGTCCTTTTATGTCATGCAATATGACTTACCAACCCAATGATGTTCTCATCTTGATCAAGGATTCATCCCCTTCCTTTTATATTAACCAATATTTCACTAGCTCATCCATACCTTCCTCCCAAATCCCTATGAAGGACCCATTGGAATCAACATTCCAACATATCTTGCTTGGGGAGTATTACCTATTGACCGTAGATGCCTTTCATACTCCCCAAGAGTATGGAAATCTTAACCAATAGCCTAGCTATGATTATAACATTGGATCCATCTTTCATTTTGGGCCTCCCAATTTCCAAACCAATCTTATCTATGGGGGACTTGATCAACCACTTTTTACCTCGACTACCTCTTATTCTATCAAACCATTCATCTCTAATTTCTCTTACTTGGATAAACAAAAGTTTGCCAAGACATAACTCCATCAATGTGCTTGAAAGGGATTAGGTTTAGGCCATTATGACCATGGACCATATTATTTTTTACCTTAAAATACATAAAACCCTCATGAATGAGTTGGTATTAGATTCATTCCACTAGAATATCCAATTAACCCACCTACCATCACCATCACTAAGGAAGAAATACCATCCTTACCAATTGCATCTCCTTCAAAAGCTAAGGACCTAGATATCATTCCCCCTAACATTTTTTATCAATATGACTAGTAAATGTTTCTTAGATTTGTTAAGTATTTATTTCTCTTTTTTCCTTAGCAAGCTTAGACAAGTATTATTACTCACATTATTGTATTTGTTGTATAAGAGTAGACGTAGTAACAATTAAATAGACTAGAGTTTCTTCATACCTTTGATCTAGTTGATATAACTATTGAGATAATGTTAGAGCATTAGGTATGGGAAATATTACCATATGGATCTAAAATAATTTTTTTGATTCATAATCAAAGTATTATTTTGATTTAGAAGAGTAATGATTTAATATAATATTAGATTCAAATTCTTCTTTAGATTCTAAAAATTCTTCAACTGGAATGTCAGAATCATAATGATCTTCTAGTTTAGAAATTAGAACATATTCATCCTCATCAATATTGTAGGAATTCAATAAATTTACCTTTTTAACTTATTTATTTATACTAGGACACTTATTGGCAAAATGATCACCTTGACATATGAAACACTTAATAGGTTTCTTATGTAGACCATGTTTTTTTTTCTATATACTTTTATTGGCCATGATCTTCTTTTGGAAAAATGCTTCTTGTGTTTATACTCATTTTGAGAATTATAGAGTTTCCTCCTAGGGAAAAAACTATAGAATTTATAATATTTGTTTCATGTCTTATAACTATACTTGTGATATGTATGAGGATCTTGACAACCAAATTTATCATTTTGCCAATCACCAAATTTAACACCAATCTACTTATGAAATTTAAGAGTTTATTTCTAAGATTTTTTCTCTGCACATAATTTCATATGTACACCTTTGATATTATAATTAATTCTTGTAAATTACATAGAAAATAAATAATTTCCTATAGTCTCTTCATGTTTTTGTGAAAAATATGTAGCAAAAGACACAAGATATATAACTTTATAATCAACATTATTGGGTTCACCATTACCATAGAATAACTATTCCATATAGTAGATCTATTCTTCTAGATGACTCATATGACACAACTAATATTTCATGAATTTATATTTATTCATTTCTCTTTTATTATCCAATGTACCAATACACTTAGATATCAATGAATTGACTAAATCATTAATAGGTGAAGGTGATAGATTAATAATTGTTTATCTATCTACCTTAAGAAGACTATCCCACCAAGTCTTAAGAATACCAATGCATCCATTTCCTATAGTTTTAGCAATATCTATAGGATTTTTATATATTTTTAGAAATATTTCTCATATTTTTCCCATAATTAGAAATCTAAAATGTTTCCCAGGTAAGCATTACTTGAATCATTTCTAACCTCTTCGCTAGATTTCACATTAAAATCTCCATAAGAAAGGTTAAAGATTCAAAGTTCTCATTTGACCTTCTATTGGAGTTCTAGATGACCCTTATTGTGGTGTACATATGGATTCAACTTCATTGATATCCATTTTAGTCATCCCAACACTAAAAATTGGATCTACAATAGATGAAATTTAGGAAGACTTTTGGACTTGGTATATGAAGAGATATATAAAACTGTTGAATTTGGGACCATGTTACTGGATTATGATTATGATGTTCACAAGAGGATTCTAGTTTTTATAATTATTCAAATGAATGTTGGGTTTCTTTATCAAAAAGATGAAAAGACTCAACTTTGGACAAAATATTAAGAATTCTATTTACAAAAGAGGATTGGTTAACAAATTCTCTAGTAGACTATCTATTTGGGATATAAGGGCTTTTAAATATTTTTCATGACTTTTTTGGGTACCTAATATAAATGGATGGTAAACTAGATATCATCATATTTTGGAACTTAGAAATGAAATTCTATTCCAATGGCATTAACTCTTGTATCTAGTTGACTCTACCTTTTTATGATCTTGTCTTTAGAATCCTTGATCTCATCAACTTTTCCTTCTATTCTTAAAACTTCCAATTCAACCTTTTGACTAATAGTGAAAGCTATAGTTTTTGAAGTATCTTCAACTTGATGCAGTGCTTGAATAATTAGGCCTTTATGATATAAGTCAATAGTCTTAAGCATAATATAAGCTTGATTAATAGACTGTTGAATTTCATTGATTCTATTATTTAGACACTTTGTATCTAAATTATTCCAATTTAGCATCTTGACTTTAGGTATCTGGTCTAAATTCTTATTTATGTATCTCAGATATATCATCTAGATATTTTTTTCCATCTAGAGTATATTGATTGAAATCAGATAACTTTGGAAATATTTTTTTAGTAAATGAATCATCTCCTAATGGAGATTTCCATATATACTCTTTCGAAGAACTTAATTCCATATGAACTAGTCTTGGATCAGATAATAGTTGTTTGGTTCTTTGAAGTAAAGTTAGAGCTTCATGATCAACTTTTGAAGTTTTTATAGAAACCGTATTGATCTTATTATGATCTTGGTTTATTATCATCTAACAATATATGTATAAAATAGAGTTTATCTAAGGATCATGAACTCTATTTTTATGAGAACATTTATTACCAAGAGTTGGAAGCTTGTGAGTCTATATACTAGAACTAGGTTGACTAAATATAATGATTGATGTTTTAGGAAGATCTTTAATATAGGAAGAAAAAGATAAAGAATTTTTTGGATTCTACATAAAATATATATAAACAATTCATTTTTTGGAAATTTTAAATTAGACCATTATATAGATTTAGTAGGAATAATTTGACTATTCTCATTGGCTCTGCACACCATACTTTTTCCATGTTATGAGCCATGCTTAAAAGTAGGGTGAAGAGTATTAGTAAATCAATGCATGCCCTTGTATTAAATATCCAATGGAAAAGAACCTTATATCATGTCAAGACCATGAGTTTGAAAGAATATTTTCAAGACCTTATTTAGGTTATTTTGTTTATAGATGGCCATGGGGTGGTTTGGATAATAAACAAAATAGATAGGACCATATGTAGACTAGTTTGGATGGGAGCTTGGAGATAAGAGGAAAAAAATGTATGCCTATTGTCAAGATCACATGATAGCATAATAACATTTAAACCTCTATGAAATAATGGATAAATACCAACAGACATAGCACCGATATGCAAAAAATTATATTTTTCTTGACTTTTGAGTTTTCTAATTTTTAGATCTAATAGAAACTATAAATAATACTTATACTAATCATTATACTTAACATTCATAACATTCTTAGATATTTTAATATTTTTTAGTAAAAAAATGAAACATAAAAAGTTTGTCATAGACCTCATCAGCTTTAAGATCATGGATTTTACATTCAGGATTGGGATTTGTCTCTTCTAATTTTATATGGGCTTGATGAATAGTAAATAAAGATCCCAATGATATTTTAGAGAATTCTATGATCTCAAAAGTACCTAGAGTACTGGAAGCTATCTGGTTAGAGGAATCCATCATGTTGGTTATTATCACTACTATACAAGTCTAAAAACATGACAAACCATGTCTTAAAAAGACCCTTCCCTAGTCATCCACAACATTTTTACCAACTTCAATGACAATATTATTAGGCAAAATATTTGAAGGATGTATCCTTACATAGCCATTCTTATTAAAAAAGAGCCTAAGCTCCTCTTAGTTGTCAACTTCATCAAACCAATTGATTATCCCCAATGGGTTTTTAATGTCATTATTATGACTAAATCAATAGGGGGACTTTGTATTTGCATTGACTTTCATGATCCTAACCTTGATTGTAAAAAATATGACTTCCCTTTACCAAGAATTGACCAGCTTGTTGATCTTAATTTTAGCCATGAGATTCTATCTCTTATGGATGAATTCTTTGGCTATAATAAGATATTGATTGCCCTAGAATATCAACATAAAATTTCCTTTATCACCTCATGGGGAACCTTCTGTTATAGGGTCATGCCTTTTGGTCTAAATAATGTTGGTGAAACTTACCAACATTATATGACCTATATATTTCATGACCTTATTCATAAAACCATAGAGGACTATGTGTATGACCTCTTTATAAAGCCTAAATGTCATAAAGATCATTTGGAAATCCTTGTGTTTATCTTCAAATGTCTTATCCACTTTCATGTCCACCTTAACCCCAAGAAGTGCATCTTTGGGGTCTTGTCAGGTAAACTCTTGGATTTATTATCTCTCTATGGTATAGAATTTTATCTTACTAAAGTCAAGGAAATCCTTAACATGCCTCCTTTGACCAACCTCAAGCAACTCTATAATTTGTAGGGGAGCTGTAGTCCGTTTACTACTTCATTTTTCAACTATTTGATAGATGTAAGCATTTCCATCACCTTCTTAAGAAGGATATCTCCTTTAAGTGGAATAAAGGCTATCAAAATTCCTTTATTTCACTTAAATAATACCTTCTCTCCCTACCTATTCTTGTCCCTCCAAAAGAGGACCAACCCTTATACCTCTACATTTCCACCAAAGACCATTCCTTAGGGGCCATACTTTTGCATCATGATGATCACCATTAAGAGTAAGTAGTCTACTATATAAGTCAAATACTTATAGAGTATAAAACTCTATATAACCATATCAATAAATTATGCCTCACTTTGGTATTTGTGGCTTCCAAACTTTGTCACTACCCTCTTAGCCATAAAACCTTTATCATAACTAATACCGACCCACTTAAATACATGAATTTTAAGCCATATAAAAATTAGTATATAGATAGATGGATCATGCTTTTAACTGAGTTAGATCTTGAGTTCCTCTAGTAAAGTCAATCAAAGGGAAAATTATTACCAACCAATAGGTTGAAGCACCTTTAGTAGACAACCAAACTCCTCCTTGTGAGTTTCTTGATGAGTACATTGCAACTCTTTCTTAAGAAGATTCCACTTATTAGATGACCATGTTATTTGATGGATCAAAGTGTCAACCTAGTAGGGGAGATGGTATCATCCTTATCCCCCTTAATGGTGAGCCTCTCCCCTTATACTTTAAACTTGATTTTGATTGCACCAATAATATAGATGAATATGAGGCCCTAGTTATAGATATCTAAATAGATTTACCTTTGGGAGTCAAATCGATCAACATTTTTGATGACTTTGAACTCATGCTCAACCAAATCAATAGCTATTATCAATGTAAAAATGATGTTTTACAATAGTAAAAATAGTTAGTGGATGTACTCCATGATCTAAAAACAAGATCACTAATACCATGGCTTTTCTTACTTCCCAAATCCCATCTACACCTTCCATCTATAAGATATTTATCACCATTTACCACCTTAGTGATCCCTTTTACACCAAATTGGACATCCATTCCATTTGTCATGTGGAAGAGTCTAAATCTAATATTTGGTATAATCAAATCGTTGACTATGTTACCTTAGTTATCATCCCTTTCAATTCTCTCTAGAAATGGTATATGATCATTTAATTGGAGTACCTCCATCTAGACCATATTAGGAAGAATTATTTACAAGAAAGGACTTGATGGTGTCCTCTTTTGATGCCTACATAGTCATGAAATATCTCACACTATCAAGGAAATGCATGATAGGATTTGTGGAGGACACTTTAATGGTCTAGATATCACTAAATGTATCCTTCTAATTGGCTATTATTGGCCTACCCTTAACCAATACTATTATGATTATGTAAATAAGTGTGTCAAATGTTAGAATCATACTAATTTGCATCATGTTCCTAGTCATGTTATTAAGTCTCTAAGGATTTAGAACCCTTCTTATCATGGGTATTATATCTCATTGGTGAAATTAACCCTCATTCTTCATATCAACATCATTATATCATCACTATGATAGAATATTTCACCATGTGGGTGGAGGGTATTCTCCTCATTTCAATCAAAGCCAATAAGATTGTCAACTTCATTAACCATCACATTATCTTCCACTTTGGTGTTCCTCATAAAATCATCATTGATAATGGTAAATCCTTTAAAAATAAAAAGGTAATTAGTCTTTGTGATGAATTTTACTTAAGTTAAAATTATCATCCCCTTATCATCCACAAGCTAATGGACAAGCTGAAGTTTTTAACAAAACACTTAATAAAATGATAATTAAAATGGTCAATGCATCTAGTCAAGATTGTCACTTAAACATTCCCTTCACCCTATGGTCATATCAAATTAGCATTTAAACCCACACATTAGCACTTACACATTCCCTTATCAATAAAGGGTATCATTTCTAAGGGAGATTATCATCAAGAATGTTTAGCCCAACTTTAGGTACTTGACAAGCATCATTTGTTCATGCTTAACCTTATTTATGTCTATCAAGAAAAAATAAAGAATGCTTATAACAATCACATAAAATAATAAGAATTTAATATTAGAGATCTCATCTTAAAGGAAAATTAGCATGTAACCAATATGGAAAAAATTAAGAGAGGTAAGTTTGCTTTCAATTGGCTTGGATCATATATTATAACACATAATTATTGGTTGGGAGCTTAGCAATTATAATTTCTATAAGGGAAACTATAACCTAAGATTTTTAGAGGTCTAGATTGCACCTTAGCTAGGCAAGGGATTGTTTAGGTCATATGCCCATATCTAGTCTAACATGGAACTGACCCCATTCTATGGGTACCTATAATGGGGTTAGACCTCTAGGATTTTTAATGAGGTTATCTCCTTTGATGCATCATTTTATCTCATTTTCACTACTAAAAAATAATAATGACCATGGAAGAGGGAGATAAATAACATGAAATGGAAACCTAAGATAAATATTGTGATTCACTAAAAGATGGTGGATCCACTCCATTTGAGCTCTTATTAAACACTAATGATACAAGAAAAAGACTGGATCTAGGACTCTAATTATCCATCATGCATCAGTATTTTATGAAGAGGTTCACCAAATGATCAAAAGCTTAGGGAAGTGATGGAGAGGTCTAATGTAAGACACTAACCGGTCAATGTATCCACATGTGAGCCTCAATCAAAAGATATTTGAACACTAAACATGACCTAAATAAGAACATAAAATAGTAACTAGGTGAGATCAAGACTTGGTAGGGGAGATATTTCTACCACTTATGTAAATCAAACTGACATGTACACACTATACTAGAATAATGAAATCTAAAAAATAGTCATGTATTTACATGAAGAGGTTACAATCTCAATCTTGTTATATTTTAGTCATGCCCAAGAGAGGAATTAAAATGATCCATTTTTTCTCTCAAAAGCCTCTATATATAGTAGAAAAGGAGAAAGAGAGAAATGGGAATAATGTGTATGAGAGTGGAGAAAGGATCCTAATCATCAAGAAATGTGGTGGTAGTTCATTAGTTCCTTTTTATATGCATGTTTTCCTTAAATAAGTATTAATCCTTATCAACAAGATAAACTCCTTTTATCCCAATAATCCTTGATATCCCTCTCATTGGTCAATATATTCACTAGAAGACAAGGGTTTGTTATGCAAGATGATAAAGTCTATTTAAACAAAATCAATGCTCTTAACGACTTCTTTAAATGCTTGTTCTCCATATTGTGACCCTAAGCCCACTTAACTTGTTCATGAGGATCAAATCCTCAAATCTTGAAACTAACAGAGCCATGCCATGAATAGTGGTTAGTACCTACTTTGTCAGGGATGGAGCCACATTGGTAGATGAGACCATTTATATTAATAACATAACTACTCCATTTCCATGTCTAAAACATAGGTCTATTCTATAGATGGAAAACCAATCTAAGATTATTAGTTTCTTTATATTTATCATATTGATGCAAACCTATAGACTATATAGACCCTTTATTAATTATAATAAGTCTAAATAAACCCACTTTGTCTCTATAAGAATTGAGGATTCACATATGTATGGATTCCTTTGAAAATGGCAAACATAATTATAGAATGAACCCTGTAAGCTATAAAATGTTGAACCAAAGGTCCATATTAAGATTTAATGGTGGTCTCTTTATTTTCTTGATAATTGACTAAATTTTTATGCTTTTTTAATGGTGTTTAATCAAGCTTCAATGGTGGCATATGTCATTTGAAAATTTTGCCCTGGTTCAACCTTGGTCATGTGTTTAATCTCCATGATGTCACTTAGCTTCTTGACCTTTAATTTCATTAGTCATCGATACCATCTCAAGATAATCAATTTTTTCCAAAATATGTTTGATCTCATTGGTCTCATAGATGCCTAATAACCCATTGACTTATCTTTCACTATAAGATCAAGTTGTATGAATAAACATGGTCCATTGATTTCCTGCCATTGAATATCCCTTGACATGTTGAATCAATCTTACACCATTGGATCAAGATTCAAGATTGAATATGAACCCTTAATCTTTCTAGGACCAACAATTTGAACCCAAATGGATAACTCATGAGATTAAAATTGACATCTATGTTCCCATCATTTTATGTTCATGTTAACATATTTGATGTTTTGTGAATGTCAAATTTAAATCCTAATGGCTTTGTTTTTCTATGTCTTAAATTTAACATCTACATACCTATCAAATAATGTTTGTAAACCCATCATTGAAATCTATAAGCCCATCAAAATTTAAACCCTAGTGGTTTTTTTTTGAAATTTATTTTGAGATCCACATGACTATCAAACATGTCCACAAGAACATCTAAGGATTTTAAAATCAAACAGTTATTTATCAGAGCCTAAAATTGATATTAGCACAAACATCACTTTGCAAGTATATCTTTGAAATCTTATATATTGAGTTAAGAACCTCATCAAGATATGGAATTTGTAGAGTATATTCCCAACATGAATAAATTTATGACATTGCATCCTTTTGGCTCATGGGGGCTTCATGAGTGAAGATAAAAAAAATGCTCAAGTGAGCTGGTCCATTCATTTTTAGAAGATGTCTTGGTGATGATCTAGTACTTAAACTTTTCCAAATAAATTCTTTGACCAATATTTTAAGGTTATGATGAATTATAAGTCTTATACAACCTATTTCATGCTCTTAAATGCTTAACACACATGAGAAGCTATATGATCTTTTCCACTTTATAATCCTAGACCCCTTGTCTAAGCCTTTGATATACTCCTTCAGAAAACCATACAAAATCTTCATATGTGGGACAAAAAAGTGCAACATCTTTAGTGACTCATATGGGTTACATGCCTATCTATGCAAGAGAACCTAGACCATATTTCCTTTTCTAGTCTATTAGGCATGGAGTCTCTTTCCTGATCCAACACAATGACTTGGATCCAATACTAATTACCAATCTTAGATAACCCTCTTGAAACAAAAAAATTACCAAAAATAAATATCAAAATAAAATTGAGTGCTCAAGGCACTTATTTAAGGGAAACTAACCTATAAAAAAATAGTGACAACAAAAATATGTGCTAGAACAACACTTGGAGGAAATTATAAGAACTGCCCTAATATATACAACTTAAAACTATGTATCTTCCTTTTTAGATCAAATGGAAAGTTTGAAAACCTTCTTTCATCATGATATGTGTAATTTAATGAATCATTCATATCCTTAACCATTGGTCTTGATGCCTGCTTCTTCTTTAATGCATATGTCAACTTCTTTAACATGATGTTCAATGAGAACCAAGAAGCTCCAAATAAGTCAGCTATGTACATCTAGATAATCTCAACTTATTTATATGGATCCTCAAATATGACCTATAATGGTGTTCTAGAAAGACATAACCTTTTAATCCCATGGTACTATCAATAATATTGGGCTTCTTCTTGGTTGCAAGCTCTTCAAGCTCAACTAGGAGCTTTGTATATTTTCCCAACCTTCATCTTTGTCCTCCATGGGAAATTACTTGTCCACCTTCCCAATCATTTTATCCTTTTAAATAAGATATATCTCAATATCATCCATGAATTCTATTTGTACCAATCTCTTATTAGGACCAACCTTATCATTTTGCTTGGGCAACCCTAGAGTAGCACTATCTTCTTAAATCTCCAAAACATTAATGGAATCCTTAGATGAACATTTAAATTTTTTTACTGTATTATCATCCAAGTATCCCATCTTAATTTCACCAATATCACTCATGAAATCATGGTACAACTACTACCAATGGTCCTCTTATTCAAGAATTCTCTTTGTTTTAGCAATGGTTCTATGTGAGTTATCTTCATGTCTACCTTCCAAAGAAAGATGAGCCTATACTTTATCCATATCAAATACCACAAGATATTAAGAAAACTCTTGATCTTAGATAAATAATATTGGATCAAGAGGTTCTTAATAAATAACCTCTTGATGCACATCTAAGACTTCTTCTTATTGGATATCATCTCCAACTTACACTTACTCTTGTAAATCATCTTCTTTGATAGTCATGTCCTTTTCTTTCTTTGGAATGATTCTCTAGATGTATTTCCAAGATGTAAATGACCTATATTATTGAGGAGGGAGGGGGAGATTGAATGGATTTAGATTTGATTGAATGTATGACCTGAATTCAAGATGGAAAAGCTTGAGTTTCTTATTTACCCTTTTAATTATGGTTCTCCTCCTCTTTCCTTATCTTAAACTCTATTTTTTGTTTTTCCTTGCTATATTCTCTTGGAATAAATTATGTTTAATATGGTCAGTGGCTTCATGAAGATAAGGGACACAAGAATATTCTTAAGGAGGGGTGAGAGAGACTAGTATAGGTTTAGATCCTTCTTTAACTTAGGCTCTCAAATATAAATTTGTCTCACTTTTCCCATCCCATGAATTCACCACATAATTCCATCTTGGAACCTTGAAGGATTTTCTAAGGGGTTCTTGAAGAATGATGGAGTCTCAAATCTTAATAATAAGATATTCCACAATAATATCCTTCTTTTTTTGATAACTTTTTTAGATAGATTTCTAGAAATGGTAGGTTTGAGGAACACATGAATAACTTAGCATACTCAAAGGGTCACTTAGAATGGTCTCTTAGGGAATAATAGGTGGCACATATGAAGGTTGAGGTGGTGTATGTGAAGGCACATAATATTGGTGAGGTAAGACCCACTACTCTTCAAGGCCTTTTAGCTTATCCTCAATGATTTGAATGTAACCACCTACATCCATCATCTCACTTGCTAGATTGTTCTAATTTTCTCTCTTAATAGGTCCCCACTCTTCTTTCACTTGCTGTAGTGACTCCATCACATAATATATCTAATGATTAGGGACACTTTGGCCATAATATTTCTATGAGCACAATTCAAATGCTTGCTTTTCAAGGCTCACTAAAGTCTACTTAAGTGTTGGTATGGATGGCTCATGATAGGGTTGACGAGGAGAAATATTATGATGGGTTTGTTATTCATATGGAAGATCAAAGAAATATTCTTACATATTGACTGATATTGGTCTTCATATTGCTGGTGAGGATCATGAGGAAGGTAATAGCCATTCCCCTAATAATAAATATCATGAAAAACTTGAAAAGGTTCCTCATAATTTTGACATAAATATTGGTAGGGATAATTAGGATGATATGGATCATGAGGATAAAATTAGGGATGCTAATAATTAGGTGGATCATAGGGATATTCACCATAGCTATTTATATTAACCTCATATATTAAATGAGATGTAATATTTGACTAAAATTTACAATGAAACATACCTAGTCTACTCATAATCAGAATCCTTGATT
>JARHVA010000337.1:3110000-3147500 GCA_037957365.1 Torreya grandis
ACATATAAATCTAGTCAATATTCTATATTGTACACTTATATCTAGGTTAGATAGGTGCATCGATGTAACCATCATATCTAACACAAGCATCATGTTGGGGGATATTTTGACATGACAAATTAGGAATGATTTATTAGGACATGTCTCTTCTAAAAGAATGTTTGTGTGATAAAATATCCCCAAGGTCTTGGTTACTAGGTCATGATATGCAAGGTAACCTAGTTGACTCATTATGACCATTACATATAAGGGTCATGTTTGGAGTATTTCAAACTAACCATATATATTAAACTAAGAACTAATCCTTAGGTAACCAACAAACATATAGTTGATTCAAAAATGTTGTATTACACATATATACGATAGTGCAACAATACAAATAAATAAAGAATAAGTAATTAGGATAAGTAATAACAACAAACTACATTTATTGATACCCAATGTCTAAGCTAAAATAAATATAAAATAAAATTCAAAAGAAAGGGAGAGAAAAAGAGAAAATAAATCCCATGACAATGAAGATGATATTGAGAGGGTGTCAAAATGGTCATAATGTCACCTCATCTAGCCTATTCAAGGACATTTTTCAAATAAAACACCTCTTTAATAACCTATGAGGCCATATAATACCAAATATAACCCCATGACCTTACAGACAAGTAAGCAACTATACAGACAAGTATACATTAGAGAAAATCCATGGCAAGTCCAACACATAATTCCCAACCCATTTTAGGTCTCATAAAAAAAAGTTTCATTACAAAAATGGCTCAAACAAGGCAAAACCAATTAGATGTCTCCTATAAAGACCTATAGTGGATTCCTTCTAAGATGTGGCCAAATAATTGAGAAGGTGCATGGCATAGTATGACCATTTGAGAAGGATAATATGGTCTTAAAGAGCATACTAAGTGATAGAGAATAGAAATAACTAGTCAAATCTATGAATATTCACTTATAAACATAAATAACCTTCAAAAGTCATCATATGGAGCATGATTTTGATTGAAATATTATTTCTGATTTTTCATGATAAAGAGTGATTATTGAGAAGTGTGAATATGTCTATTTAGAATCACTTGGATTCATTGAGTTCAACTGATAAGCTTTAAAACATGTGTATTAAAGCAAAACTTCACTAGTGGCCCTAAAACCCTCTTAAACCCCCAATCACATGGAATTTGCATTATGATGTTTTGAACCTATTATAATTGAATGCATTGAAATAGGAGTCAATAAAAGTGTTTTGGAGGTCTTTTTCAAAGTTCCTCAATTATATGACAGGCTATACTAACCAAACAAGGGTTTTAGATGCATTCAAGTAAAGAGGGGTGAATTTACAAATGTATGAAAGAAATCATGTCTTGATTACATTATATTGAGTATTCTTAGGATAAAATTGGCCTTGATACAATAAAAATTACCCATATAACTTTCTATGGTCCTTTATATATTTTTTTAGACCCATCATATCTCAAGACTACATGATTTTGATGAAGTCCTAGCATTGGATCAAACGTACAACCTTGCACATGTAGAAGTAGAGTTTTTAAGTATTCTAATGTGTTATTCATATAGGAAAGAGCTATTTAATTGATCTAAGATTTAATCCTTAAATACATATTCCTTAAAAATGAGGAGAATATGAATTCTCTTAGAGGATATTAATATGTAGGGGTTTTACGAAGGTTATAATCTTGATATGCTCAAGAGGCCTACTATGTAGTGATAGAGATTATTTCAATGGAAATGAGGTGAAGGTGTTTCTTAATTCATATGATCCTTCCTTATTTATATTCTTTTTATCCATGCATAGGTTTATCCCCATGAATAAGAGTTTCAATACAAATTTTAAATCATTAGATATCATGAACAATCTTGTTTGGTCAAATCCTAAATAGTCGTATGGTTCATATAGAGGGGGAAGAACCCTAAATTTCCAAAGTTCCATAGTTAGAAATGAAAACCAAACAAATAAAAGGAGGCTATAGTCATATTTAGAAAGCTTTAGTAGGTTTACAATGGCACAACATTGTTCTTAACCTTTAAACTGTAGACATGTAAAACTAGCCACCAATGGCTTTGTATCAGACTATTAGACCAATTCTTACCAATCATAAAAAATTTAACCAAAGAATTTATATTAGTCTCAAATTTGGATTCATAACATTTCATTAAATCAATTTGTCCTATTAAATCATTTAAACAGGGCAAATACACACATTCAATTAATTAAAATCAAACAAATCACTAAATGCCTGAAAAGAATTAATTAACTTGCACACCCTAATCAAAATCAATTAACAAGTTAAATAAATTTAAAATACTAATTGAGTTCACCCATGAGATAATAAATAAATTACTAAAAATTAAATTCAAGAGCATATTAGAACATCCTAGAACACACTCATTACCTTTGTGAGTTGTCATTATTGAAAAATATCTAAGAGAATATCTTAGGAATATGCCAAACTCAACCGAGGTTAATAAACTCAAATATGGTAAGATTTAACCCATTCCAAGGGATTTTAAATCCTATAAAATAAATCATATTTCTCTTCATTTATATATCTCAATCAAAGTATATTTATAATCTAGGAATAGATTCATGAAGCTAAAACCTAGTGTTATAATGCCAAAATTGAGCCAAAGCCATCAAGTCATTGAATCGATCAAGCCATCAAGACATCAATCAAGTCAAGAATTGATAATGGTGCATATAAGATATGATTTTATCCATATTTCATTTATGAATACTTATTATTCATAAATTGAGCAAGCTAACAGAATTACCATTTGGAGCTATCAAGGATTTGGTAAGAAATTTGTGTTTTTATGTTTATATTTCTAATTTCCTTCCATGTTTTATTGAATTCTCATTTGGTTTATTTATTATGCTCCCCCCATGATCAAGATTGAAGGATTTTATAATTTTATTGAGTTTATTTTTCATTATTTTTGAGACTAAATATATACTAACCTTCTCCTTTGAGTTAAAATCCTATATCACAAATGTCATGCCCAGTGGGACACGATTACACATCCCACATCTTTAAATAAAAATAATTGTTAAAATATATTTTATTTTTAATCCATTTATTATTTTTTTAATAATTTTTTAAAATAATTTTATTACTATTTTACTCCTAATTATATCAAAATTTCATTAAAATCTGATTTATAGTTTAGAAGTTATGACTCTTTTAGTGATTGTCACTTTTTATTTTCTAATTTTCTTGTAAAAATGGCTAGCATAGAAATAATAACATTTTTTGTTTATTATTTTGATCTAAATTTTTGTATATATGTTATCCCTAGAACTATAAACAACCTCAAAACATTTTGTTCCAAATGGATATATATTTTAAAGGTTATGGTTAAAATACTAACCATAGGTTCTTATGATTTATGTGTTAAGTTTTCTTTGTTTTAACCTTATAACTTGTTGTTTGCATGTTTCATAGGTTCATTTATTTTTTGAGATATATTAAAAAAAAAATGATATTTTTTATAACCTTTTTCTAACCTAACACTTTTTTTTTCTTGAGGTTTTGCCTTCGGGTTGACAGATTTTACCCTTCAAAGTTGCTTGTCTCATTTGATAAATAAGTTTCAAGGATAAACAAAGTGATGACCCTTATCTTGCAGGGCCCATTTTAAAAATCCTCAAAACAATATTAATTATTTATTTCACATTTTTTTTGGGATGTTTTAAAATAAAATAGTCATTTCACTTTGGGTTTAAAAAGAAAGTTTTACATGTTTGTGTTAAATGTTTTTATTGTTCTTTCAAAGTTTACAACTTAAAGGCAAGGGGATAAAAGAACAACACCACAAATTTCATTTAGTGCTATAAAATTCAATACACTTCAAATTTTTTCCAAGTTATTTTCATTTTTTATTTATTCTAATTTTTGAGTAAATAGGGAGTTGTGTGTGTATGCTCTCCCATCCATCCCCTTTAGAGAAATTTTGGGATCAAAAGAGCCAAAAAAATTTTTAGGTGGTTTGTAATTATTTGTTATTCCCTTAACCATTGGTGTGTCCAGGGATATGTGTGTCTGACTTGTGTCTTTCATACCTCTTTTATTTACTTGTTATGTTTCTTTATGTTCTTAGATAGGTCAACCTATGGAATAACCTTGGCTAAGTAGACTATATATAAGAGTTAGTGGTTAGTCTTTAATCATTATGTTAAGTATTCTTCTATTAGTGCATTGTTGTGGAGGTTGCCCCCTTGAAGTGAATTTTCTATATTATCCATTATTCTATTCTACAGTTAATTATCACTATGTAATCTCTCATATTTTCTTAGTATATGCAATATAAAATCATTTTGTGCCAATATCTAAGTAATTTCAATATAAGTGGTATTAGAGCTTAGATCTGGGCAAGTTTTCTATGGAATTTTTTTTGGATCTAGTGAGGCATGGCTTCTGGGAGCAGTGAAATAAAAAAAACATAACTTATAATCTAAGAAGAATTAATTTTTTTCATCAACGTAGTATTGCTCAAAATACTTTTTTGAAAAAAAATATTTAAAAAAAACATGGAATTTTTTTTCACCTCGCACATTTGCAATCATTATATTCATCTCAATGAGATGATCACAATGGTATATTTTATTGGTACAATTTATTGGTACCAAAAATTTTACTCTAGTATGCAAAGGTAATCATTGGATTCATCTTGACAAGGTGATCACAATGGTACCATTTTTTGGTACACTTTTATTTTGGGGTCAAAACCCTCCTAGGGTTTATTTATTGTAGGTCATTCAACTCAAGGAAGAAAAGGGGCACCAAAAACTCCTAAGATTTTTTTTACCAATGACATAGATTTTAAAACTTCAGATCTAATGATTTCTTAGATTCAAAAGGACATAAAAAACTTGGTGAGGCATGATGAATTTACTGCAGTCTATGTTGATGTTTCAAGGATGCGTGAAGAGATTAATGGGTTTCATAGTGAGTTATAACATATCACTACAGTAATTATCTACCCTCAAATCTTAGTTTTAATCTAACAACCCTCTACTTCACCATTCAAATCCTCCTCTTAATAACTCCCATGTTAGTATGAAACTAATGTTGTCATAAGTGCACATGCATAAGTTTGATGGTAGGGATCGTCTCACTTAGATTACCCAATTTGTGAATTTATTTGAGTTGTATCAATCCCATAGTTCACAGAGAGTAATGGTGGCATCCCTATATATGAAACTTGAGCAATTTATTTGGTATCACTAGTTATTTTCTCAAAAGAAAAAGAATGGTGTTTCTATTACATGGACTATTTTTACTAAGGATTTGATAGCTCATTGTCAAAATAATGTCTTTGAGAACTATTTTATCCAATTAGCCAAGTTGTGGCAAATAGGACCTATGAAGGATTATATTCATCAATTTCAAAATCTCTCTTTATGGTTGGAAAATATCACTGAGAGAAATTTGATGGATCTATTTTTGGGTGGCCTCAAAGATATCATCCAATATGAGGTTTGAATATTTAACCTAACATCTATATCAAAAGCTATCCCTAAGGCACACATGATAAAATAAAAAGAGATGGTCAAAAGGAAACAAATTCACTACTAGTTGTGATCATAACTTTCTAGCACCATCATTTCCATACCCCACCATATTAACACAATGAAAAATTGAGGAGAAGTGAGCCAAAGTGTTGTGTTATGGTTATGACAACAATTGGATCAAAGACCATCATTATCCTAAAAAGAAGTTGTTTTACATTAAAGGTGTCAATGATGATGAAGATGATGCAAAAGTACATGATGTATTTTCAAAATTTCTTGAGGAGGAATCTAAAGACTCTCAACCTACTATTTCATGTCATTCCCTATCAAGTATTGGTACTCCCCAAATTCTTAAGGTGATGGGTTTCCTTAAGAAATATAAGGTCACTATCTTGATTGATTATGGGAGTACACACAACTTCATACATAGTAAGTTGGCTGCCCATTTAAATTATTTCATTTATATAGCTATAGAATTTTAGGTTATGATTACAGATGGTGGTATTGTCATCTATTTAGGAAAATTTCATAGTGTTAAGTTGGCCATGCAAGACTACCTATTGGATTCTCCTATGTTTTCTATTCTAATGGGTGGAATTGATTTTGTTCTAGGAGTCCAGTGGCTCACCACATTGGGTACTATTGAGATTAATTTTCAATAATTATTCATTCATTTTCATTATAAAGAAAGGACATTTGAGATAATAGGATTAAAGGATAAATCTCCCCAACTTGTTATCTCCCATCAAATGATAAATATTATCTGTAAGGGTGCTAAGGGATTTGTAGCTTGCTTATTTTCTATGAAAGTATAGCCAACACAGCCATCTCCACCTCTTGATCTACAATAAATAATTGATGCTCATTCTATTGTTTTTGGAGACATGCCAAAAGGACTTCCACCTAGTTGCATGCATGATCATGCTGTCACACTTATTCTTGGTAGTACACTACCCAACATTAGGCCATATAGGTGTCCCTATGCCCCAAAAGTGAAATTTAAAAGATGGTACATGAGATTTTGGATTCAAAAATCATTCACCATAGCCAAAGTTATTACTCTTCACCAATTGTCATAGTGAGAAATAAATATGACACTTGGAGGATGTGCCTTGACTATAGAGAACTCAATAAGTAAACTATCAAATATAAGTTTCCAATTCCTATCATTGATGATTTTCTAGATGAATTTAATGGTTCTCTTTATTTTTCCAAGTTATATCTATGTTTTGGGTATCATCAAATCAGGATCCATGATGAAGACATACCCAAAACCACTTTTAGGACTCATGAGGGCCATTATGAGTTTTTGGTTATGCCTTGTGCCCTAACAAATGCACCATCTACTTTTTAGAGTTTGATGAATATTATTTTTAAGCCATTTTTGAGTAATTTTGTTTTGATATTCTTTGATGATATCCTCATTTATATTAAAAATTGGGTAGACCATTTTCAACATGTGAAATAGGTACTCTCCATTTTAGAGCAAAATCAATTATATGCCAAACCCTTTAAACATACTTTTAGGGATAGTGAGGTTGAATATTTGGGTCATTTTGTGTCTTATGAATGATAAAAAATGGATCCTAAAAAAATACATGCAATGGTGGATTGGATAATTCCTAAGACACTCAAGTAACTTCAAAAAAAATTGGGGCTTACTAGTTACTATCATAGATTTATAAAAAATTATGGTGGTATTACAACCCCACTTACCTCTTTGTTAAAGAAAGACTCCTTTTATTGGACTGATGTAGCTACCTTGGCATTTAAATAATTGAAATTGGCTATATGCACTACTCCAGTATTAGCCACTCATAATTTTTCTAAGACTTTTGTGGTTAAATGTGATGCATATGGGTATGGTATGGGTGTTGTACTCATGCAAGAAGAAAAACCACTAACATTTGAAATCCATCAACTCAAGGGTAAAAAAACAACACAAGCCCATCTATGATAATAAATGATGGCCATATTTCTTGTAGTCAAATAATGGAGACCTTATTTGATGGGTCATCACTTTTAGGTAAAAACTTATCATGATAGTCTTAAATATTTTACAGCACAAAGGTTGTCATCTAAAGAAAAACAAAAATAGGTAACTAAGATGTTAGGCTATGATTTTGAAATAGTCTATAAAAAAGGCATGGATAATGTGGTGGAAAATGCACTATCCAAAAAAGATGAATCATTTGAGGCATTGCTATGTGCCATAAACATTTTGTAGGTAAATTGGTTAGAGGAAGCATGATCAGAATGGGAACATGATAGTACTACTCATGATTTGATTCAAAAAAATTAGTAAGGTTTAGGTGGATTTGAAAAATTCACATGGAAAGGTAATGCATTATGGTATAAAAATAGAATGTACCTATGAAAGAATTCTCTTTTTAAACAAAAAATCCTTTAAGAACTTCATGCAACTCCAAATGGGTGTCATTCAAGATTTTTCAAAACCTATCACAAAATCAAGCAAGATTTTTTTGGGAAGGTCTCAAGCAAGATGTCTAGAAATACATGGCTGAGTGTATGATCTATCAACAAAACAAATGTGAAACTATCAAAACTCTAGGTCTTTTACATCATTTATCTATCCCTAGCCAGATTTGGGAAGAGGTATATGTGGATTTCATTATAGGGTTACCAAGATCTGATGGTCAAAATGTTATCATGGTTATTGTAGATCATCTCAATAGGTATGCTCATTTTTGTTCATTATCCTAGCCATTTGTTTCTAGTACAGTAGCTTTTACTTTTCTCAATATAGTTTAGAAACTACATGGGACTTCTAAGATCATTGTCAGTGATCGAGATCTCATTTTCACTAGTATTTTTTTAGACTAAGCTATTTACATGTTTAGACACCCAATTGGCTCATAGTTCATCCTATCATCCTCAATATGATGGACAAACTAAGGTAGTCAAAAAATGTCTGGAAGGATATCTCTATTATTTTGTTTCTGATAAATAGGATAAATGGGTTCACTGGCTACCACTTGTTGAATGGTGGTATAATACTTCTATTCATAGTTCTTCAAAAATGTCTCATTTTGTGTAACTATATAAATACCACCCTACATCCATCACTTTAACCTTGAAGGTTCATCCTAAGGTTCATGTAGTTGAATAACATATTCACCATCAACAAGATGTCCTTGTAAGATTCCATGAAAATTTAGCTATGGCCCAGAATCACATAAAGTAACAAGCATATCAACATAGAAGTGAAAGGCATTTTAACATTGGTGATTAGGTCTTTGTTTGCTTACAACCATACAAATAGATGACATTAAAGAAATAAAAAAAGGATAACAAGTTATCCCTTAAGTATTATGGGCCTTATCAAATCTTACAAAAAATTGGTAGTGTGGCCTACAAGTTAGATTTTCCTTCATCCACTTGCATACATATAATATTTCATGTATCATGCCTGAATAAAGTTATTGGACATAAAGTTACCATTCAAATAAAATTACTAGAATTAGATGAGGAAGGTAGAGTTATTCTTGATCTTGAGGTGATCCTTCAATGGTTAACCAAGAAACTACATTCTAGAGCAATTACATAATACCTGATCAAATGGAAGAATCTACCACATAAATATGCCACTTGGGAGGATGAAGCATTTGTGCAGTAACATCCAAAGTTACCACAATGTTGAGGACAATGTTGTTTTGAAGTGGAAGGGCTTGTTATGACCTTAACCATTGGTGTGTCTAGGGATATGTGTTGCTAACTTGTGGCTTACATACCTATTTTATTTACTTGTTACATTTCTCTATGCTCTTAGATAGGTTGGCTTATGGAATAAACTTGGCTAAGTATACTATATATAGGAGCTAGTGGTTAGTATTTAATCATCATGTTAAGTATTCTGCTGTTAATTCATTATTGTGGAGGTTGCCTCCTCAAAGAAGTTTTTCTATATTATCCAGTATTCTATTTTGTTGTCAATTATCAATGTGTAATCTCTCATTTTTTTTATTCTATGCAATATAAAATCATTTTGTGTGAATATCTAAGTAATTTCATTACATTATTTCCATTTTTCCATCTTAAATACAAGGGGATATTAATGAATCTAATTATACACTTTCAATTTGGTGCAATGAAATTAACCTCACTTTAAATATTTACAAACTTGCTTGTTAATTATGTGTTTTAGTAAAAAGAGATGTGCATGTATGTTCTCCCATCTATCCCCTTTAGAGAAATTTTGAGATTAAAGTAACCATCTCATTTCACTTTGAGCTTAGTCCAAGGAATAAAAATAATGTCAATTAAATCCATCCCTAAAAACTTGTAATAGTATTAGGTGATTTTGAGATGACCATAAAGTCTTTCTACTATATCATTTATTTCATACATCTTGGCTTATGAGGAGGATTTTATTACCTCCCACGAGTTTTTTATGGAATTTTTGACCTAAGGTTTCATCTCATAGAATTATATTTAACCCCTATCTATGAGGGGTATATAAATTGGGATCCCCTTATCAAGATGATGGTTTGAGTGGTTAAACCATCTCCATTAGTAGAGGCTAAGCCCAAGATGTTTGAGCATGTTGGACATTGCACTACACTAAGTGAGTGATGTATGTAGTGGTTATAAAAATAGCAAGACCTTTTTGCAACAAGCCATATGACCTAGACCCAAATTACATGCTACTTATCTTGACTGATGATGTGAAAGTTAGTAGACACGGGATCCACCTAGAATTATCAAAAACCAATTAGTTTTAGTCCACCCCACATTTTCATACCCTTGCTACAATTTGGATGATTATACTTAGTGTGTTTTAGTCATTTTGCTTAGTGTGTTAGACTAAAAATTATATTTTTCAAACCATGTCATTTGACGAGTCATGATTCCACATCACTCCACTATTTGAGGAGGCATTATGCTGTTTATATGACACTCTAATTTAAAATTAGCAAAACATTTATTTCAAAACATTGGGAGTAGTACTTGATTAAGGCAAAAACTATTATTCTACACAAATCATATCAAAATATTATGCCTTTGAAGTCTTAAAACATAAACCATTTACAAAATCATCTATTAAGAGCACTAACACCATTAGGCTACCCATTTTATTTCAAAAGACTAGTTTTATTTCATCTTATGTCTCCATTATCATTTGTTTGCAACCAATCACTTGAGCCTTATTGAATCTTAGATTAGTGTGGTCATGCTATTCAAATATTTATAGCTCTTTGTCATCAAATTCATATTTTATCCTTAGTTGAGTCCTTGATTAACTATTACAAGTTCAAATTCAAATATTGGTTGATTTTAGTTTAGACCATAATTCGTGGGGTTGATACCCAGATATTCCTATTTTTGATTGTGTAACTTGGGTTAATTAATCACTGAAATTTGGAAAACTATATTGTTCTATGATTTTAACTTGTTCAAATCAGTTTATCTTTAAACATCTCTTGTTTAGCATCTTATACCAACCAGATCATGTTTTATGCCTAGAGTCATGTACCTTGTCTATGCCAAATTATTCCAAGTTTGTTAGATTAATAAATCACCTTTTTTAAGTCAATATTTTATCACCATTTTTCCATTAGTCCTCACATATCATGTTTAAGCCTAACTTTTGGCTCCGCATTTGGATAAAAGACTTAACCACTTTTCGCTTTAGTAGATTAGACCTACTTGGAACATGTTTTGACATTAGATTTTTGTAGTTTGATTCTTAGGTAATTTTTCATGACCTTTGCATGTATTAGACACTTAACATTTATCATTTGATGCTACACTATTTTTATCAAGTATTTTCATAGAATTTTTGGAGATTTAGATCCACCTTAAACTAAGATCATCTTTGAACCATTTGTCCTTTAGACATTATTTTTTAGAGTTTGTAGAACTTGTAGGCCTTTTTATTTTATATATTTATTTATTTATGTGGATATGTCTAGTTACACTTATATTGTATTCATGTATAATTCAACTTATGATGGAATGGCCATACAAAATAATTTTGATTTTTATGGCTTTTTTCAAGACATCGTTGATGATAACATGATTTATGAGATGGATTTTTATCCACCTTGTAATAATCAAATCAGGGACCAAAATGAAGACTCTACCTATAATGATATGGTTGGTGAGGAGAAATTGGGTGTAGACCTCTATGATGAGGATGATTGTGAGATAAATTCATACCCTTCTTACAATAATCAATTCAAAGACTAAAGATAAGAGCCAATTTATAATCCAAATTGAAACCTCTTTGATGATGATATGGTTTATGAGGAGGACTTAGATGATTTGGATTATACACATAATCAAGTTACATAATTCCATATCACAATCCAATCACAATCTTAGCCATCCATTTAGGCAATCCAATCATAACCCCAGCCAATCATTTAATTACAAACCTAACTAGTCCAATCAATTATCCAACTGATCTAATCATTTGAGGACAAAGCTATGACCAAAACTAGTATTTTCAAACTCATTGAAAATCAAGGCCAAGATAACCAATTAATTTAAGATGTTTTTTTTGAACCAACCATTTGTGATAATTTAACCTATGATGAATCATCTTTCAATCTTAAACCTATTATCAAAGAGTCTCACTCTGATGAGCTAGTCTTTGTTGAGTCACTTCTTAATGATTATTACTACCTTTGGGTAAATCATTACCCTTACCATATGATTATTTTTGAAGAGCCTCCCTTTGATAAGCCAATCTTTGAGGAGTTGTCACTTAACCTTTGTCCTACCATTTTGAAGTCTCATTTTGACATACCAGTCTTAGTAGAGAATATTATGCCATCATAGGCCATTACTTATCCACTACCAAATAGTTAATAGGATATCATTATAATAATGTATTCGTTAGATGAAGAACTAGAGTTAGAGTCGGGTTCTATTCTTGAACCAACATTTGATTTAGCATCAGAAGTATAATTAACATTAGTCTCAACATTAGATCTAGAGTCATTTGAGTTAGAATTAGATTTAGAAACAAAATACATTAATGGTTGTTACAAAATTGGTTATTCATACCTAGAATATAAATATGAATACATTTCTGATCCTTATATAGTTTTTAAATATGATTAATTTAGCATTGACATAAGTTTTCCTAGTATCTTCTAAAAGGATTAGGCTATCAACCCTCATCCCATTACCATTCCACATGCCATTACCATCAAACATCATATCCATATCATTGACATTCCACCTCTCACAAGTATCGATTTGGACTAATAGAATCACACCTTGATGAATTACATCCATGGTGACATATCAAATGGAGAAAATCAAGGAAGCCAAGACTGTAGTCATACAATAGAAGAACACTCTTTTAGTGAAACCTCTTTGGAGGTGTTAGGGGTGATCAAAGTTAGAATGTAGCATCTTCTAGTAAAACCTTTTTGGACGCACTAAGGGACAATAAAATTCAAAATTCAATGTTCTTTAGTGAAACCTTATAAAAGGTGCTATGTGATAATCAATACAACTTCAATGGTAGAAACCTCTATGAGGTGCCAATAGCTGAGCACAAAAATAATTCACTATTTAATGAATATATATCAAAGATCAAATAAAAATAGCTTCCACTCTATGGATAAATCATATTGTAACTAATCTTAGGCCCAAATAATAGAATAATTGGTGGTCCTATCAAGAGAAAAAGTCTTCGGCCCTATCACATCCAAAGTTATGTTGAATCCAAAATCAGCAACATTATGTGTGCCTAAAAATCCCAATCTTCATTTATTTTCCATCCACCATCCATTTCATTATCATCCACCATTCCAAGTCATAAGCAAACCTATCAACTAATATTTATCCATATTTAAAATCAATGTTCATATTTTCCTTTGTATAGGTTATAAAGATACTTTGTCTTAATGTTTGAAGGAAACAAAATAAATGACAAACAAAGATCATAACAACATCATTAGCATCTAAATCTATAGCCAATTCTCAATAGAGAAGCAATTCAGATGAGGTGTGGGATAACAATTTACATGATTGATTATTTTATTTGTATCATTTGTTGATCAAGACATCCATCTCTACTTTAGTAGGAATAATAATATCATTTATCATACCTAGGCTAGACCTAAACATGTACTATAACATATCAATTTATCAATCATTTTTCCATTATTGCATATTCTAGCCATTCACCTTATCACTTGGGGGAAACCCTACTATCATTTAATCCAATCTATCAGACCAATCACTATCATATCCAATCATTATCCTCAAATCAATACTAGACCATCTAACCATTTCATTCCTACTTAAACAAACATGTTTTGAATTCTATCAACCTAGCCTATGTGACCTTGGTTCATCTATTGGTTTCACATTTTTAACATATAGAATTAGATCAGTTTCAATAGTTATTTCAATAATTTTATATAGATGTAGTATTTTAGAGCAATATGATAGAATTTTTGGTAGTTGCATCCTTAATTTCTTATTCCCTTCTTATCATGTTTGTTTATGTGAGCTTGATTATATCTCTTATTGGGGAAAATCAATGTTGATTAGTCTTGATACTAATTATATCACCTACTAGGGTAAATTGGTATCATTGATCTATTAGTTATATCTTATTTATAATTTCTTATGGGAAAACTAAGGGAAACATTTATTTATTGTGCCTTGCAATATCACCTATCCATTAATGTGCCATAATACTCCATCATACCAACAATGCTTGTTTTCTTTGAATTAGATACTACACTAGTCAGATTCCTCTACTGTGAGGTGAACTACTATGAACTAAATCCATTTTAGGATTATGTGGGTTGCATTTGATTCATGTTGAGGTTAGATCAATCCCCCTTTAGATACACTCTCACCATTTTATGAGCAAATTCAATAATGTTCTTGCCATTTTGTGAGCATCATTTCAAGTTAGAATGCTCTCATCATTTTTGTAAGCTTGGACCATTTTAGTGTCTCATCATTCTCGACCAAGTTGAGATGCTTTGAAAATTCCAAAAAAAAAATCCAAATAGTTTAAAAAACCAAAAAACATTGACCACTTCTTCACCTTAGGAGTTTTGGGAACCCTCATTAAGTCACAAACAAATAATTTTTTTCCTTAGTTTCCCCATCCTTTTTGGCATTTTATCCTATGATATTACCATTTTGTGAGTTCATCCCTTTTATTCTATCACATCCATCATGTCTTCTATCAATCATCATTTTCTTCCCATTTCCTAAGAGAACTATATTTGGCCTAAAGTTTTTTTGGATCATCATATCCATGTAACTATATGGATAGTGTCCACTTACCTAGAGCATATGGAGACAACTCCACCACCCCCTTGCTTTTCTTCTATTCCCCCATCTTATTTTTTTATTTAGTTGTCACCTAGTTTTTAGGGGTAATGTTTGTCATGTTGTTTATACTAACATATGGACTAACATTTGTTTGTTTCTTTGTTTGTCTTTCTTGTTTATTTATTTATTTGTTTATTTGTTTTGTTTATTTGTTCGTGTGCTTGTATTTTTGATTTCAGCACTATGGCCTTGATTCCAACTATGTGCATTCATTGGGTGATTACTTGCACATTATTCTTGAATCTATCTATATTCAAATGTCAACATTGTCATCATGGTTTTATCATTAGTGTAATTATTTTCCATTAAGTATAGGATATCAAGAGTCAATATTTATGCATATTTTGGCCAAGACCCCATGGTGTTCTATCAAGAGGCCTATCATCAAATGGTACAACAAAAAATAGCTTTGAGAGGTCTACAACATCAATGCAACATCACCATCTCCTTGACATTAACATTAGCAACAATCCCAATCCAATCCCAATCCTAACCCAAATAAAGTAATTAAGTAAAAAAATAATTTCATCCTTTATTAGTTCATATGATCATGTCCTTACTAGAAGGTTGTCCCAATTCATCTTTATCCTCTATATTAATTTATCAATCATCAGCCATCAATCATGTTTTTCATAATTGAGGTATACTACATCATCACTGTACACCATCCTACATACATTCTCAATCATTATATCACCTGTTAAGGTAAATCATTGTGTTATCACCAATTTCCTTTCTTATTTGTCTACCTAATTAGGGTATTTCCATCTTCTCAATGGTTATATTGTCTACTCGGGTAAATAATTGTGTTATCATACCAAGTTCTCACTATTAGGGTACAATGCTTATAACCACCTTTAGGAAAACCATTGTACACTATCCCACTTATATTTATTAGTGTTTTTTCCAACTTTGGGTGAATCATTATGCTATCACCCTATCATCTTCATTTTTTTGGTCTCATCATTTCGCTTCTTTCTTTTGAGGGACTGTTTACCAACCCACTTGCCAACTACTCCCTTAAGGGGGAAGCTACAGTTCAATCATTACCATTATAATCATAATCATAAAAAACCATTTTATTATTTGAAAATATGTTACTATGCTTATATCTTACAACATCTTCCCAAATAAGGGAAAATTGTACACATGTAAAACTATCCACCAATGGTTTTTCATCAAACTATTAGACCAATTCTTACCAATAATCAAACATTTAACCTAAGAATTTCTATTAGTCTCCAATTTGTAGTTATAACCTTACATTAAATAAAATTTTCATATTAAATCAATTAAGCAAGTCAAATGCATACATTAAATCAATCAAAATCAAACAAATGACCAAATGCCTAAAAAGAATTAATTAACTTACACACCCTAATCAAAATAAATTATCAAGTTAAATCAATTTCAAATCCTAGCTGAGTTCACCCATGAGCTAATAAATCAATTACTAAAAAGGAAATTCAAGATCATCTTAGAAAATCCTAGAACACAGTCATTATCTTTGAGTTGTCACTTTTAGAAAATATCTAAAAGAATATTTTAAGAATATGCCAAACTCAGCCAAGGTTAATAAACTCAACCATGGTCAAATTTAACCTATTCCAAGGGATTTGAAAGCCTATAAAAACAATGCTAGTGATCCTCATTTAGAGAGCTCAATAAGAATAGAGTTAAAATGCAGGAATAGATTTGTGAAGCTAAAAGCCTAGTCTTATAGTGCCAAAATTGAGCCAAAGCCATCAAGCCATTGAATCAATCAAGTCATCAAGCCATCAATCAAGCCAAACATTCAACAATGGTGCATAGAGGAGATGTTGTTTATCATATGTCATTGATGAAAATTTCTTATGCATAAACCAAGCAAGCCAATTGAATTACCATTTGGAGCTATCAAAGATTTGCTAAGGAAATTGTGTTTTTATGTTTATATTTCTCATTTCCTTCCATGTTTTATTGAATTCTCATTTGATTTATTCATTATGATCCACCCATGATCATGTATAAAATATGGTATATTATTAGTGATTTCATTTTTCATTTTTCATTATTCTTATAGAGGGGAAAGACCCCTAAAGTTCCCAAGTTCCATAGTTCAAAATGAAAACCAAACCAAGAGAAGGAGGCTACAGTCATATTGAACAAGGTTTAATAGGTTTCAAATGGATCAACATTTTTATTAAACATGAAACCACCTTAAATAGAGGTATTAAGCCTCTTAAATTTCATACATACCTATGAAGATGGAATATTATATGTTACATAGAAAATACAAGTTTAGAGCGGTCAGTGAGTTGAGTAATTAATCCTACTAGTAAATATAAAATACTTTTTTTAAGGCCCATGAAATATTCAAGAGTGTTGTTTATTGTGCACAACATTTTAGCATGGTTTAAAGATATTTAGTGTTGTTTAAAGTATTCATGATAACTTCATGAAATCTCACTATACTGGGTTCTCAATTCATAGTTGAAATTTAGGAGTCTTAAAAGGCTTAGGGGAAGGTGTGAGGCTTTTTTAGTGAGGTTTTACACTAGAATGGAGGATTAATTCAATCATGAGATTACATATTTACCTAATCAATTGTCAAGAAAGTTTTCAAGTTTAGAAGTGAAATATGAGGTCATGTACAAACCTATAAAGAAGGGATAGAGTCCAAGAAATTTTCACAAATCTATCAAGACCTATGGATCATTTTATTACTTGAAAACATGGATTATAAGAATTTAAAATGGGTTTGGGCATGGTTTAATTCTCTGAAATGAGGTTCCATCTAGGTTTCAAATCATTTCCAATAAGGCTACAAGTTCTCCATCTTCTTAAGGAATATGCCTAGTTCTAAGTTATGATGAGGAATTTGTTAAAGCCTTAATGATTAAGGGTTTTAAATACTACATGGAGAGTGAATATAATATTACTATTGAATGGAAAATACCAAGTATGACCTTATACAAGATAAGATAAAAATGAACAAGAATCTCTTAAGCTACAAGTTTAGTTCATATGCTGACTATGCTTGTGTAGTTTTGATGTTTGGTTGATCTACATCTATGATCGATTTCATTCTTCCTTTTGTATGTCCTTTGTTATTCACCTTTCTATTAGTAAGTTGAGTTTATATAGGTTATAGGTTGTGTGAAAGTTGTTATGTTAGTGAATTATTATGGAAACTAGTTGATTGTGTTTGATATAAGGCCTTTAAGTTATCTTTTTAAGTATTAAGAATGAATCTTGACATCTATATAAAACACTAATGTATGAAGAACCTAGTTTGAAGAGTGTGAGATATTTTTAGTCCACATTGAGTCATATAGTGATATAAGGAAGCTGGTATAGGGAGAATAACATTATTTGTGCATCACCTTTCTTAGATATTAGGTTCTATTTATGTTCTTATTCTCCATTTTCCTTGCAATTTATAGTATTTTAGTGTTAGTTCTATATGATTCATGAAAGGATCCAACCCTCTCTAGAGGTTCACTCCAACCATAAGTGACACATAGCCTTAAATTGATACCATTATGTTAATTAAGTAAGCAGACCTGAGACACCTCCACAAAAGGAGTAACTCAAAATGAAAACATGAACATGTTTAGGTAGACATGTCATTGAAGCACTAAGAATGTGATTACATAAAGTCTTAAGACGCCTGATGTAGATCATGGCAACATCTAGTTAGTAATAATACAATCTCAAAAATTAATCAAGTGCATACATAAGAACACTCAAAAATCAAATAAAGAGATAAAGGTCCAAGGAGACCTCAAATAATGGACATGTTAAAATGTCACACAATCTAAGGGGCATGACTTATTCAAATGTCTACAAAGTAATAAATGACATATTCAAATGTCAAAGAGGCAAGCAAAGGCACAGGGGCTGACCATAATGGATCATATTTAAATTCTCAAACAAGTAAGATAATGGAAATTCAAGACACTCAAGGAAGTATATAAATTAAATCATAAACAACCAACATAAACATTACATAGTAGTCTCTAGATATATGTGTTAGTAAAAAATGTCAAGTAATAAACATATAGAGTAACTACGAGAGATATAAGTATGGATAAAGGCATGTGTGAGGACATAAGATCAATTATGATAATGTATAGTAACCATATAATGATATAACATGGATGTATCATGATCATAGAGTTGGATGCCCCTAATATCCTGGTGATGTGAGTAGAGGAAAATCCTACCATCCAAAAGTGCACCGATCATGTATCTGTGTATGCCTAAATCATACTCAAAATATATGTGAAACACATGTGTATATAATAAATATTTATATGCCATATACCAATATGAAACCAACAACATATTTGACAAGGAGATTATATCATATATAAATTTTGAACATATTTTTATATATTTTATGTTTATTTTTTGGTATTTTTGGCATATGTGAAAGGAAAGGGACTATCCTATGATCATATCCAAAGGATTATCATAGATATATCCCCATTTTTAACTTGGTGTAATAAATTGGTCACACTATCAAGGAAAATGTATAGGTGTAATATCTATTAATATAGTATATGTGATACTCAATGTATGTAAAATAGAACTTTGTGGTTGTTAAACATTAATAGTAGGAGTAGGGGTTTGTAGAACCCATAATTGAGTGATCTATGGTTTATTTAGAATAGGAGTAATAGAAACATGTGTAGGTACTATGGACATCTAAATATGGTGTTTAGTAGATGGTGATTCTATGGAATCCACTATGAATCTCTTATACAATTATATCTCAAGAGCTAGTTACCTATTAAAGGGGTTTGCCTATCATTTACCTTTTTATGGAAAAATAACCATTTGAGGTTTGATAATTAATTCCCTAGGTACAAATTTCTATTGATCAAGAGAATACTCATATGGAATTCCAAAAATTGTAATTACCTAATTTGCAAGAATGTATTTAACATACCCATGCATAGTATAAGGTATTTCTCTAAGTGTATGTATCTAAAATCATCCCAACAAGATATCAAAGACACCCGTGAAAGGTATAAATGATAAGGTAGTAACCATATGGGTGATACCCACTTGTAAAGGTAAATCAATCTCACCAAGAACCTATTGTGAGTTCCCATCAAATACTCTAATTGATCTAGTTGAAATATGTAAATTATTATTTGTATAACCCAAATGTGTAAGTAATGTCATGGTGTAAATATTATCACTTACACAATTATCAATCATAACACTATGTATAGGTTGGTTATCAAAGTATGCTTGAATAAATAAGGAATGATGATCTGAGTCATCATCTCTAATGTAGCTATCATCAAAATTAATGGAGAGTCTCTAAACCATAGGAGGTGTATGCCATGTATAGGCACCAATAATACCATCCTTTGGGTGCTCATGATGAGATGGAGCTGGGTGCACATTATATGTAATTTTCACTTCTAAATCCTTTTTTGAGTGATATTTCAAAGGATTGTTAAATATTTTTTGTTTTTAGTGATTAATAGGTTATGAACTTGATTACTTTGGAGGATCATTAAATGAAATATTTTAATCATTGATGAGGTCCTGGATCTTATGCTTCAAGGTAAAATATCTATTCTTATAATATGTAGGGCTTTTTTGATAGTCAAAATAAACATTTGCATCATACCCTTTGGGTATAGGTCTACTCATATCAACCTCTTTAGGATGAGGGAGAGATATAAGATGACACTCTAGAATTCATAGGAGTAATGAAATGGGAGACTCATGTAAGCATGTAAGGGTTCTCTATGGTACATGAGATAAGATAATCTAATTAGGTTTTTGTGACACCACATTAAACATTATGGTTTTTTCTTTTTTGATTTGAAGGGATTTGATGTTATAACTTGGTTTGATAGAAAACTTGGTATTGGATGTAGATGTAGTTGGTGTATTTGATATATTTTTATGTTTGTTCAGTGAGGTAATTTTAATTTCATGATCACAAATAATATGGCATAAATCATCAAAATATTTGAAATTTTCAAGTATAATGGACTTGTGTAAAGATCAAGCAAATTTTACTTGAAAATATCTTAAACCTCTTTATCTACTATAGGATTGATCATTTTAGCCAACATTGTGTTATATATCAAGACATAATCATTAATAGGTTCATTGGTTCCTTGATTTATTTTTGTAATTTGGGCATAGGAAACCATTTTAGTAATGTTAATGGATAGTGGTTAAAATCTGATCCATGAGGGGTTTGAAGTCATTTACTGATTAAGTTGGTAAATCATGAAGCTAATATAAAACATAGTATTTTAAGCTCTGTTGACGCAGTGGATTACATTGGTGGGTAGGAGGATGAGCTCCTGCCTTCCACATGCAACAATGGAAACTCCCCTCTCACCTGTGGGACTGGCGAAGCTAGAGGGGAGAGTCTCTAGATAAGGGTTAGCTCCCTCTGATGTATCTTTTAGGCCCTGGTTTCTCCTACTACTAACAAATAAAATAAGAAAAATGGGGGGGGGATGAAAAGGGAGAGAGAGATGCTGAAAATAGAACCTAAGCCTAAAAATGAAAAGGTGATACACCAAAAAATTGACCCACCCAGCCCAAATATACACTTTCCACCAAAAAGAAATGCTTATACACTTCATCTGAAGTGGGAAGCTCTTCTACAATAGTCAGCCAAGGGTCCGTGGAAGTATAGAGAGGAAAGAACTAGCAAAGGTGTTCTAGGACACACTTTGATAGCCTATTCATAGGCACCTATATTCTTTTTGTAGACACTTCTAGCAGACCTGTAGAAAGGAGACTTCACAATGCACTAGACATGCTGTGATCACTCTGTGAAAGCATGAAAGACAATGACTTACCACAAAGGGGAAAATAGACATATACTTTAAAGTGCAAGTCCAGATATAGGTAGAAACAACTAAGTTCTGATTCAAGGTAAAATATCTAGCAGCTTTGCCTTACAAGCCTGAGAGATTTTTGGGCAGAGTTTTGCCTTAAGGCTAAGGGATGGATCCTTCTCAAATGAGAATTTTTACAATATATAGAGGAATAAAGAGGCCATTTTGATGCCCTTTGATGAGCTGGCCCATGTGTGCTAAAAACATCAGAAAGAGGAAGTCATTGTTACTGATGTCATTCTTTTAGAAGAGGCCTGTTGGAACCATGCTGTATAACTGCCAAAATTGACATTGGTGTTTAAGCATTAATTTAAAACATGGTCATGCCTATTTTCTATAAATAGACTAAGGTTTGTCCCCTCATAAATGCCAATTAGGGAAAATAGGCCACGCTACTCATTTGGCAATAACTCACCTCCTCTTTGTCTCTTTCTACTTTTTTTAAGCCCTCAGGGGTGATCTTCTAACGGGTCACTACATTCCTTGGGATCTTTCCATGGTTGGTGCTTAGGTATCTCAAAAAAAAATAGCTACTTCACTACCTTAAAATTGACATTCGTGTAGTCGTCACCTTGAAATTGAATATCCAACGGCTAGTCTGTCTCCTTAAAATTGATGGCTTTCAAAAAATCATCATCCTTGGCAAATGTCTTCAAGTTTTTCCTGTGAGTTTTTTGCTTTGAGCTTTTTCTCATGGACAAAAGTATGCAAGAATTGTCTCATTCTTTACTACTCCTTAGCACCTTTTGTCTTCGGGTCCTTTGGCTTTTCTCTTTGGTGGCGGCCTTCCTCCAAATTCCTTCAGGCTTTTTGTCTGAAAGAATTCCTTTAGATAAAAAGTCTGAAAGAATTTAGCCATAAGTCTTCTACATGCTTTTGAAATTCCTTTGATTGCCCTTTGAAATGCTCCCTACCCTCCATAAGGGCTCCTGAACCCAGAACTACCCTCTGTAAGGGCACTTACCCTTCAGTTTTAGGGTACTCCCTTAAACCAAGCCATTGAACTGACTGGTTGAACCAAAAATGGTTCAACAATTCAACGGTTCAATCAGTTCAACACTACACGCCAAGCCCTTTGAACCTTTCACTTGAACCAACTATTGAACTAATCTGTTGAATTGGTTTAATGGTTTAATGCTACGCACTGAGCGCTTTGAACCAAGCTCGTTGAACTGTCTAATGAACCAAGTGTTTAAACTTGCCGATGAACTTGCTGATGAACCAATGGCATTAAACTAAGTTGATTGAATGAAGGTAATGAACTAGTGTGTTGAACTAAATGTTGAATCGAAAGCCACTTGAACTTACTGATGAACGGATGGCATTAAACTAAGCCAATTGAGCCATGGCAATGAACTAGTGCATTGAACCAAACATTGAACCTGAAGCTACTTGAACTAAGTGATTGAACTAGGCAAAGCATTGAACCAACTGAATTGAAACATGGTTGAAGCATTGAACCAACTAAATTGAACCAAGGCTGATAAACTTAAGGCTTTGAACCAAGGCCGATTGAACCAAGGCAATGGTTCAATGGTTCAAAGATGCTAACCCTCCATGATTTTCTTCAGACAATAGCTTGAAGAAGCCTTGTAAAACCCAACACTCTTTGAAACTAATCCTTCATGCGCCAAAGACTAACCTATAGAGTCTATAGAAATCTAAGCTCTGTAGAGTCCATAAAAATGCAAGCTCTATAGAGTCCGTAGAAATAGACCTGCAGAGTCCATAGAAATTATTGTAGAGTCCATAGAAATTCTTGGACTTGTGAAAAATTAGAAATGAATTGGCCTAGGATAGCAGGGGAAGAAGGGGACTGATTTTTGGCCTATTAGGCAAAAAATGGTCAACAAATTGGTGACTCCTAGGGGAAGCATGCCTGCTATGCTTAGAGACTAGTTGCCTTGTAGTCCATTAGGCACAGAGTCAGAATGCAGCTTTGAAGAAAGGTTAGAAACAGCCCCAAAGATCCAAGAATCAAACATGAAGCTTTTACCCCAAACATAAAGGGAAACACACAAGGCTAAAAAAACTACTTCTACAAACTACACTTAGGGAAAGTGGGAAAAGAGACTAAAAACAACTACTATATACAACTAACCAAGTATATTTTCCTCCCTTCTGGATCAAAAGGAAAAATTCTTATGTCCCCTTCCTAGCAAGAAGACTTATGGTGCCAGACAAGTGGCTGAATGAAAAGGAGAGTTGGTGACCTGCTCCTCTTTCCTAACACCTTGGTTGGCCTGCCTTCGAGTGGATCAGATTCAAGCATGCTTACAACATATACGTAGTCTACTTGTTCCTAAAAGATTTTTGAATGTTGGCTCTTCATGTTGGTGCATTTCACCAAGAAAATAATGGTTGTTGGCTTATCATCATAAACCCTTTGATATGTATATCTCCCTTGTAGTGCATCATGGTTCGACCCATTTCCTTTTGCTTCATTGAAGACACTGTCAGACTCATCCTCTTCTTCCTCTTGCCTTCTTGAAGAAGGGTGATAATTATGATGTCTGAAATGGAAACACAAAATGATTGTTCATTCCATAGAACATCACCTCTCTATTCAAAGCCTTCTTCTTTAAGGCCTTCCTCAAGGAAGACAGACCTCTCCTTTGCCTCCTCAAAGATTAGGATCTCTAGATTGTCAAAGATATTTTCCTGATCCTCCTCCAACTTAGGCTCCTCAACATAGTCATCCTCCTCATCGAAGCAATAGGGAAGTTCATCAAACAAAGGAGGAGGGAACTCACCATGCTTAAGTTCCTCTTCATATTTCTAGAACATCTACATGTATGTGTGACCTGAGTCTTCTCCATTGCTGATGATGTCTTCACAAGAAGCATCGATGATGATTTATTCTTTGTTGTCACTCATGACAGCCTCTTGAAGAGCTACAAATTGGATCTTGTCTTCCTCACTTGCCTCCTATAAAATAGGTTCCCCCTTGAGAAGGGGTGAAGTGAAAAAACCCTATGGAAGGGGAGGCAGTCCTTGAGCTAAAATCAAATGATTCTCCTCCTTCCACTTGGCTAGCACTTCATCTATATCAGGTGTGACTTGATAGCTCTCTTGGAGGTGTGTAGATGGGGTGTGTTTAGATATGGAATGTGCCATTGGGTCTGAACCATCCATCACACATTGGCTGAGGAATCTCTCTCTAGATTCTAACTCTACAATTCTTCTGGCCATATCCTCTTAGAAGAGCCTTTCTTGGAGGTTATAAGAATCATGGGTAGGATTAGCTTTATCTTCTTCAAGGTTTTGAGCACAACCTTACTTTTCCTCTTTCTTGGCCCATGATTCCATTATTTCCTTCCAGTTCAAGAGTGTGCTATCAGGATCAGTGACTTGGGGAAGTTGAGGAAGACTAGGAAAGGTCTACTGATGCATAAGAAAAGTTGTTTCAAGTGAAGGCACATTTTGGTGTGTATAATCCATTGCCTATGACCATGCACCTTTTATTTATTCATATGTTTTGATCAAGCTCAAGATATTCATATAATCACCTCAAATAGCTCCCCTGGTTACCATTCAACAATGAAGGAAGTAATGTTAGAGTTTGAGGTGGTTCCATAATAATTTGAGCTCCACCAAAGTTATACAAAGATGTGATTTTTTGATGGCACCAGGACTACTTAGCCAACTGATTCAACTCAGAGTCACCATTGGTGTTGATGTAAAAGCCTCCAAAGGCTGGTTGGTTGAAGAACACACCAAAAATTCTTCAACACTATGGATGCAACTTGTCCTAGTTGGTCCCACTAGGCATGCCAAAAACTGTTGATGTAGTGGATTGCACTCGTGGGTAGGAGGACGAGCTCCTGCCTTCCACACACAATAATGAAAACTCCCCTCTCACCTATGGGACCGGTGAAGCTAGAGGGGAGAGTCTCTAGATAAGGGCTAGCTCCCTCTGATGTATCTTTTAGGCCCTAGTTTCTCTTACTGCTAACAAATAAAATGAAAAAAAGGGGGGATGAAAAGGGAGAAAGAGATGTTGAAAATAGAACCTAAGCCTAAAAATGAAAAAGTGATACACCATAAAATGTGACCCACCCAGCCTAAATACACACTTTCCACCAAAAATAAATGCCTATACACTTCATCTGAAGTGGGAAACTCTTTTTCAATAGTTAGCTAGGGGTCTGTGGAAGTACAGGGAGGAAGGAACTAGAAAAGGTGTTCTGGGACACACTTTGACAGCCTATTCAAAGGCACATTTATTCTTTCTGTAGACACTTCTAGTAGACCTGTAGAAAGGAGACTTCACAATGTACTAGACATGTTGTGATTGATCTATGAAAGCATGAAAGACAATGACTTAACACAAAGGGGAAAATAGACATATACTTTAAAGTGCAAGTCCAGACAGAGGTAAAAACAACTAAGTTCTGATTAAGGTAAAATATCTGGTAGCTCTACCTTACAAGCCTGAGATATTTTTGGGTAGAGTTTTGCCTTAAGGCTGAGGGATGGATCCTTCTCAAATGAGAATTTTTACAATATATAGAGGAAGAAAGAGGCCATTTTGGTGCCCTTTGATGAGCTGGCCCATGTGCACTGAAAACATCAAAAAGAGGAAGTCACTGTTACTGATGTCATTCTTCTAGAAGAGGCCTACTAGAACCATGTTGTACAATTGCTGAAATTGACTTTGGCATTCAAGCATAAATGTAAAAACATGGCTGCACCTCTTTTCTACAAATAGACTATGGTTTTTCCCCTCATAAATGCCAATTGGGGAAAATAGGCCATGTCACTCATCTGGAAATAACTCACCTCCTCTTTTTCTCCTACTTTTTTTAAGCCCTCAGGGGCAATCTTCTGGCAGGTCACTCCACTCCTTGGGCTCTTTCCATGGTTGGCACTTAGGTGGCTCAAAAAAAAATGGCTACTTCACTGCTTTAAAATTGATGTTCACGCAGCTGTCACCTTGAAATTGAATATCCAATGGCTAGTCCATCTCCTTAAAATTGATGACTTTTAAGATGTCATCATCGTTGACAAATGTCTTCGGGTCTTTCCTGCAGGTTTTTTGCTTCAGGCTTTTTCCCATAGACAAAAGTCTACAAGAATTTTCCCGATCTTTGCTACTCCTTGGCTCCTTTTGTCTTCGAGTCCTTTGGCTTTTCTCTCAGGTGGCGGCTTTCCTCTAAATTCCTTTAAGCTTTTTGTCTGAAGGAATTCCTTCAAACAAAAAGTATGAAAGAATTCAGCCTTAAGTCTTTTACGTGCTTTTGAAATTCCTTTGGTTGCCCTTTAAAACAATCCTTGCCCTCAATAAGGGCTCCTAAACCTAGAACTACCCTCCGCAAGGGCACTTTCCCTTCAATTTTAGGGTGCTCCCTTAAACCAAGCCATTGAATTGACCGATTGAACCAAAAATGGTTCAATGGTTCAACGGTTCAATCGGTTCAACACTGCATGTTGAGCCCTTTAAACCTTTTGCTTGAACCAACCATTGAACTAATCCATTGAACCAGTTCAATAGTTTAACGCTGCACACCAAGCCCTTTGAACCAAGCTCATTGAACCATCTAATGAACCAAGTGTCTAAACCCACTGATGAACTTTTCGATGAACTGATGGCATTGAACTAAGCTAATTGAACCAAGGCAATGAACTAGTGCATTGAACCAAATGTTGAACCTGAAGCTGCTTGAAATAAGTGATTGAACTAGGTGAAGCGTTGAACCAACTAAATTGAAACAAGGTCGAAGCATTGAACCAACTAAATTGAACCAAGGCTGATGAACTTAAGTCTTTGAACCAAGGCTGATTAAACCAAGGCAATGGTTTAATGGTTCATAGATGCTAACCCTCCATGATTTTCTTTAGACAAGAGCTTGAAGAAGCCTTGTAAAACCTAACACTCTCTGAAACTGATCCTTCATGCGCCAAAGACTAACCTTCAGAGTCCATATAAATCCAAGCTCTACAGAGTCCATAGAGATAGACCTGTAGAGTCCATAGAAATTCCTATAGAGTCCATAGAAATTCTTGGACTTGTGCAAAATTAGAAATGAATTGGCCTGGGATAGCAAGGGAAGAAGGGGACTGATTTTTGGCTAGTTGGGCAAAAATGGTCAACAATCTCCTTGGAAATAATTTGGTCAAAAGTTTATCATTGAAGGCATAATCAAGGCATGCCACATGAAAATATCAAATATGTTATTATATATCACTCTTTCCATTAGAAAATGTGAACTTAGGTGAAACAAAACTAGTTGGAAAATAGTGCAAAGATATATCTGATGAAACATCAATATGAAACATCTCTTATGTATCAATATCAAAAAGTGATTTCATATAATTTTTTTCAATATTTTTAACCTTATTTTTAAAAATATTTATAGTTTAGACAAGATATTGTACCTTTTGGTATTTTAGTTAGATATTTGAGAGGTCACCAAATGAGGTGTAACCATAGTTTGGCATTAAAACCAGTGTTTGAGTTGAAGCATTTATGTTTCCCATGTAATATGTGGCAATATTAGTTTTAAGGAATAAAGGTTGAAATACATATCACATTCCCCCATTATAAGTATGAAGTGGTAATGTTTTCATGGGGAGGGTTGTTGGTATATTATGATGACCCATAGCTTGAATAACATGGTCAATAGATGGACTTGATTGGTCATTTATGATTTTTACTTTTTAATTTATTAATATGGTCCTTAGGATTTCATCAATATATTCAAATTTTTTATGAATATGCTCATGAAATAATGCAATTACTTGCACTTGTTTATGTTTATTAGTTTCATTATACTCATGGTTTTCATTATCGTAATCTTCTTCTATGATAACCTCATCAATAGGTTTTTCATTCTTAACATTGGTATCATTATCATCCATAGGATTATATTCATCATTATTTTTATACATCATAGGTGGTAGGATGGGATGCTCAAGTTGTTCAATTAGAACACTTCCCATATAGGGCTATGCCTAATTTTCATACAATATAATATAAGTAGGAAATGAAAAAGTAAAAAATATAAAACCCTACCTAAATAAAAACCCTAGGAACCATAAAAATTACATTCATACAAATTTGGTTCACCAAATGTTAAACCCTAAAATCTAGGTTATGAGGGATCTATTGTTAAATGGGTAGAGATAGATCAAGGCACAAGGGTGATAAAATACCTCTATAGCAAGCCAATTGTTTGTGAAAGTCAGATAGAACATATGTTGAATTTTTTATAGTAGATGCTAAAGATAAAAAGTACAACTATGATATATATTGCAATAACTATTAAAAAAAGATACCTGATTTTGATACTAATTCATATCTAGATCTAGAACATGTAGAAAGTGGATTGGATATAGATCCTATAATAGTCATTTAATTTTATAAATTATACCTATATAGCCAAAAACAATTGTAAACATTTTTGGGGCATGATCTAATTCTCCAAAATGAGGTTCTATCTAGGTTTTAAATCAATTCCAATAAGGCTATATGTTATCCATCTTCTTAATAAATATATATAGTTCTAAGTGGTGATGGGGATGTTTTTAAGGACTTATTATTAAGTTTTATAAAACATACATAGAGAGGGAATAGAGTTAGAGTGGTGAACATGCAATTCTAAGTATGACCTTATACAAGGTAAGGGAAAAATGAATAAGAATCTCTTAAGCTACAAGTTTATCTTGATTTAAACATGTAGAAAGTCAATGTAGAGTCTTTAATCCATAATTAGAGGTTGTCCAAATGTTAATGGTAGTGGTATAAGAAATCTAACCACCACTTAGATGATGAAAAATCATCAAAACTCACATTAATGACCAAAATGGAAATGTATTCAAAAATTTCATCTCTTACCTTGTATAGGACTGTACCCCTATCTAGGGTTTATAGGGACATATAAAACTCTATATCTTATGATGTATCCACCAAATTTTGATGAAATTTAGAGAGGATATATTGGACACTATGTTCCAAGTGTATGATAAGTTTCAAGGTTTTAGGTTATCTCTAAAGCAAATTATCTAAGTTTCTAGACTTGTAGGCCCTATAATCATAGTTCAAAACTATAAACTTTAAATTTAGACTCATATATGGGTTAGAAGGTGATAAGAGAGAATTTAAATAATAATGATGTCATAATAGCCTCAAAGAAGACCCATAGGGTATATAAACCACTCATAAGAGCCAAAAATAAAGAACTATATGGATCCTTAAGTCACTAGTTAAGAAGTATTAAGGAGTAGATGTAAGTTTAAAGACATATCAATCTTAAAGGAGAATGACAAAGGAAAATTACACAAATAATATCTAATGTTAAATAATTACAGGATTTAAAAAGCTATCAAGGGAGACATAGTTATCAAGAGGTAAAGGATAAGAGTCTTTTAGGCTCTTTAATAGCATGTACAGGTTTCTAATACCTTGTAAATGGATCTACAATAGGTCTGAGATTTCATGTTTTATTTTGGCATATTATCCATGGTCATAAACCTATTATATAGGTTTAAGACATGGTCTAGTGCATCCAAACCTAAAATAGGTTTCAAAAGTCCTTATTCTTGAAGGAATTAGCAGGAGATACACAGGATTCACAGGATCAATCCAGGAGAAAGAACCCACAACAAATAACTTGCAAATATTTCTAGAGAATAAATAAATTTATCACACCTATATAATAGGTGATAATCCAAAAAATTCTCTGTATCCTCTCAATAATCTCTTGTTTATTTCTCATATAATGTAAATTATTTATAATACAAATAGTTTGTTTCATGTTAACAAACTATTTGTAATGATTACAAAATAGAGAAAACAAACTATTTGTTTTCTCATACTATGAACAAATATATTGTTGAGAGATTCTTAACAATAAAATAAATTAACCGAGGTAAATAAAATTAACCCTCGATAATAAATAACTTACCCTATTAACCCTAGGTAAGCTTAAATATGCATTATTGCAACACCCTCCCTTAAGCAAAACATAGGGAGAATGACAAACAAAGATGGGTCCCGGCTACTAGGCCTGATAAGGCACCCATGTACAAACCAATCAAAATATATGAAAAATAAAGGAAGAAATTCATTGGAAATCCCCCCAAGGATAACTTCCTTCACCCCAAGCATCGCTCGCAACTAAATATAATGAGGAGAAGCCAAAGGTTTAGTGAAGATGTCAGCAATCTGCTCAGCTGTAGGCACAAACTCCAAAGAAAGAACTCCATCCTAAATAAGATGTCGAATGAAGTGCATGTGAATCTCAATGTGTTTTGTCCACTGATGCTCAACATGATTGTCTGAAATAGCAATTGCACTTTGGTTATCACACCAAAGAGTAGTAAGACCTTGCTGTGTGAAGCCAAACTCTCTAAGCAACTATCAAAGCCAAAGTATCTCCTGACTAGCTTTGACAGCACCTCAATACTCAGCCTCCGTAGAGGACAATGCAATAGTAGTCTACTTTTTGCATGCCCAAGCAACTGGACCTGAACCAAGTGTGAAAGCAAATCCACAAGTGGACTTGCGAGTGTCAACATCACCAGCCCAATCAGAGTCAGTGTATCCAATAAGCTATGTAGAACTCTGTGGTGTGTAATGTATACCAAAGTGAGTGGTGCCCCAAATGTAGTACAAAATATGCTTGGTTGCTTACCAATGAATCTCATGAGGCTCATCTGAGAACTGAGAGACAAGGTTCACAACAAATGTGATGTTAGGATGGGTATGAGTTAGGTATAAAAGACTACCTACAAGTTGCCTATACGAAGTGGAATCAACAAGAGGAGTCATACAAGTGACAGACAACACAATACCTAATTGATATGGAGTGGGTGTAGGCTTACAATTAGCCATGCCAAATCGATGAAGAAGATCTGTCACATACTTCTGTTGTCTAATAGAGATGCCCTCAGAAGACTAAAAAACTTGAAGACCAAGAAAATAATGTAGAAGTCCCAGATCTGTCATATCAAACCTATCTACCAACTTGTCCTTGATGTCATGTATCAAAGAATCTAAACTGCCAGTGAGGATGAGATCATCAACATACAAAACCAAAATGACAAGCTCCTCACCTTACTTTAGGATGTATACATTGTGATCTGACTCATAATGAATAAAACTAGAACTCAAAAGAAAACTATCCATCTTCTTGTACCAAGCTCGAGGAGCTTGTTTAAGGCCATAAAGAGAACGACCGAGTCTACAAACCAATGATGAGTCCTACACAAATCCTAGAGGTTGCTCCATATAGATCTCCTCATGGAGATTGCCATCCAAGAAAGCACTCTTCACATCCATCTAAAAAACTGACCAAGAATGTGAAGCAGTAAGAGAGAGTACAAGCCGAATAGAATCCATTTTAGCTATAGGGGCAAAGGTCTCAGAGTAATCAACCCCTTCAACCTGTGAAAAACCCTTTGCTACTAATCTAGCTTTGTACTTATCTACTGATCCATCTGCAACATATTTGGTACTATAGACCCGTTTACATTTTACAAGTTTTCTTCCCTTAGGAAGAGGGACAAGATCCCAAGTATCATTCTTCATCAATGAAGAATACTCATCATACATAGCAACATCCCACTCAAGTATACCAATAGCCTCAGAAACAACACTGGATCATCTGTGCAAGCTTGTCCCAAAAGAGCAACACCAGATGTCTGTGAGCGAGTGCGATGAGAATCAGATGGATCACCAACAAAAGAACCAGCTGCCTGTAGAGTGCTCTTTGCCCACTTAGGCAAAGGTGGTGAAGAAGATGAATGTGGTGGCTGAACAAGTACAACATCATCATCATCAATAATACAAATCAAATCCTCACTATCCTTAGTAGAAGGAGGGGGAGAAGAACTAGATGTACACTCTTGTGGAGTGGGTAGCTCATCAACCTACACATCCCGTCGAAACAACACATCATGTGTGACAGGATCAAAAAGATGGTAGGATTTTACATCTTCACAATAACCAACAAAAATGAGTGGTTGGCTTTTCTTCTCTAATGCTTTACATTTGTCATTAGGAACGAATGCCCATGCTTGACTCCCAAAGATGCAAAAATCTAAAATATCAGGCTTGATCCCAAACCAAGCTTCTTTTGGTGTCATATTTTGCACAGCTTTGTGAGGCATATAGTTTTGAATGTAGTTTGCACAATTTATAGCTTCAGGCCAATATTGTGGACCCAAATTTTTAGAGTGAATCATATAATTAGCCATCTCTTTCAATGTTTGATTCTTCCTCTCTGCTACACCATTTTGTTGAGGAGTGTGTGGTACAATGAACTGGTGTTGTATCCCATGCTCAATACAAAAATCATAGAAAGCATTATTGTCATATTCCCCCCATTGTCAGTGCATATCTTCTTAAGAGGAAGAGATGATTGTTTTTCAACAAAGGCTTTGAAAGCCTTAAAAGTTTCAAAAACTTCACTTTTCAACTTGAGAAAATATACCCAAGTTTTACGAGTGAAATCATCAATGAATGTGAGTGCATATTTAGCCCCTAAAATAGAACGAGTTGGAAAAGTCATCAAATCACTATGAACCAACCCTAAGGTTGCATTTGCATGTGTGGCCTTACTAATTAGAAATGGATCCTGGTGCTGTTTACCAACTAGACAACCAGGACACACCCCATCAATACATGAGACCTTAGGAAGGCCTTTTACAAGATGTTTTGTACTCATTTGTTGCATATATCCATAACTCAAATGTCCTAATCTCTCATGCCACAATTTAATGAGATTATTACCATGTGTTATAAGTGAAGAACCAAAAGACATAAAAGACTCAAACTTATCAAAAGTATAGAGTCTTACAGTATGGTCTGGTGTACCTGTAGCAACTATCTCACTAGGATCATTACATTCTCTTATTAAAACATCATGTGAAGTAAACTCCACAATTTTACCAGTACCAAAATGACATATTTGATATATAGAGAGTAGATTAGAAGAGATTTGGGGTATAAGTAATACATTGTTAAAACATCCATCTTGTTTATCAACAGTACCTGATCCCAAAACTTCAATCTGTGAGGAGTTACCCATAACAATATGTGATGTACTACAATCTATAAGAGAAGACAATATATCCTTAGAATGTGTGAGATGGTGAGAAGCACCTGAGTCAAAAATCCACTGATCATGACATGAAGATATAGCCCTAGCTGAAAGTGCTTTCCCTTTTCCTGTAGAAGTAGAAGGAGATGGAGACGAAATGGAAATTTTGTGTTGTCTAACCACTGCCTCTAATACTTCCATCTTCTTAAAACATATACTTTCATCATGATTAGGACCACCACAAAAATTACATGGACCAAATGTTTTATTCTTTTGCTTAAAGGACTTTTTGGTCTTAGTAGTTTTAGAATGATGAGGTGTTTGGGTGGTGGACTCTGGAGGGTTATTTAAAGGTGCTTTATTTTTAGACTTAGGTGAAAGTTTTCCTTTAGAATAATTAGCAACTAGAGCATGAATAGGACGAGGTAGAGTAGTTAAGGCCATTAATTTTGTTTGCTCCCTAGTCAATCTTTTACAAAAAACTTCAAAGGAAGGACATTTGAATTCATCACCTAATGTATCCATCATAGTATAAAAAGCAGAGGAAAAAACACTATATGGTCCTTTCAAATTCGACAAAATCATGAAAATAAACTCCTGATCACTTTTATCCTTGTCACCAGCTTTCAATTGTGACCTTATAAATTTGAATTTTGCCAAGAATTCATCTATTGAAGGGAAATCTGATGGAGAGAGAGTACTCAATTCTGCATCTAATTGCAAAATTTTAAACTCAATAACTTTGCCAAATAGGTTTTTAAATTTTTCCCATACCTCTTTTGGCATTTTAGCATCTACAATGTGAAATTGAAGATTATCTGAGATGTTGAGGCAAATCAATCCAAGAGCCTCATCCTGCTTACAACCATATGCATATTTGTCTTTTTTAGTGGTGAATGCTGCCGGTGTCATTTCAGAAAAAAATCTCCTTAAGCCCTTTGATTGAAGGAGTTGTTGCATTTTCAGCTTCCAAACATGGTAATTTGTAGAATTTAAAGGTTCAAAAAATTGAGATTCCATTCCCGAGGAAGATGATGAAGTTGACAAGAACAATCTAGACATTCATTTTTCCTCAAAAAACACCCCTCACGTTACAATTTAACGTCTCCCGATGAATTTTTTTTTTTAGCCTTGGCTTATACAAAATTAAAAAATGGATTTATCCAAAAACAATGTAGGGGTATTTGACCCTAATACTTCCTCCCTACAAATTTTTAACAAAATATCTCTAGCCACTTTAGCAAAATCAAATTTGAACTTTCAGAGCTAGAGACTTGCATTTAAACCACTTAAAAAAATTAATATAAAAAATCCAAAATGTCTCACACATGTGAGATAACAGCTGAATAATATTTGGATTTATTATAAATAAAATTTTTTCCAGCAAGGCGTGGAGGTCAGGAAAAAATTCTAAGAAATTTTGTAAATACAGCCAAGGAAAAACACCTCTCAGCAACTGCAGAATGGCTCCACTGGATCTACCCAAAGGACTATACATCCTAGTCCAAATCTATCCTTCTCAGTATAAAATGAAATCTTTGGAAGTCTGATATCACATGAAATTTTCATATTTTGATTTTATATAGAATAAGGCGTTCAAAAATGAGAAATCCGTACAGCTATACAGTAGTCAAAAAAAATAGTTTTTAATTACTGTTGTTGGCTTCCAAAACATTGTACAACCTGATATAAATTCATCAAAATTTATATGGATAGAAATATATAACAGTCATATTAGTTTAACAGGTCTCATATTCCAAAAAGGTCAACCTTACGATCTGCCACATCAGAAAAATGGATATGTACTGTAGTCTGCCAATAGGAACCAGTCAGCAAGTTTTTGAATGAATGAGCTATATTTCCTGATCCAAATGAGAAAATTAAAATTGAAATGGATTTCTGACTTGATTTCCTATGCCCTATGAAAAAAATGTGATTTTGGAAATCTTTACTGTCATTTAATGAGCATAAAGTATAGGAATTTTCCAAAAAAAACTTGTAAATAAGAACCAGAATTTGAGAGAATTAAAAATATCTGTAACACATCAATAAAATAATTTTTTTGAATCTGTTAAAAGATGAAAAATTTTAGATAAGAGGATTTTCAAATGGAACTACAAGCTATGATACCATGAAGGAATTAGCAGGAGATACACAGGATCCACAGGATCAATCCAGGAGAAAGAACCCACAACAAATAACTTACAAATATTTATAGAGAATAAATAAATTTGTCGCACATAGAAAATAGGTGATAATCCACAAATTTATCTGTATCCTCTCAATAATATTTCATTTATTTCTCATATAATGTAAATTATTTATAATACAAATAGTTTGTTTCATGTTAACAAACTATTTGTAATGATTACAAAATAGAGAAAACAAACTATTTGTTTTCTCATACTACAAACAAATATATTGTTGAAAGATTCTCAACAATAAAATAAATTAATCGAGGTAAATAAAATTAACCCTTGGTAATAAATAACTTACCCTATTAACCCTAGGTGAGCTTAAATATGCATTATTCCAACAATTCTTGGTATTTTAGTATGAAGGATGAGGATTTTAAGATCAAACATGAAATTTCAAGACTAAAATAAGATCCAAAAAATGAAAGAAAGGATAAAGGTGGATAGGTGGGTTATAATGTTCCCTAAACATTACCAAACATGCTCTCAATTCACCTACTAGTCTCCCAATGAGGAAAACAAGATTTCTAAAGGAGGTTTCTAAGTCTACATGATTATTTTGATGTGTTTCAAAGGTCACATATAGGTTACAAAGTTCCATGACTATGTCAAAGGCTAAGATAATGTTGTACAGGCTTTGAGAGAACCAACTATAAGCCTAAAACTAATGATGGTTTCTCAAACCAAGACTAAATATTTTTCTTGCCATTCTATGAAGGTATAAGTATCTAAACACCTAAGGATGGTCCTATAAACCCCTCCAACACGTAAACTAGTACCTAATCAAGTGGTCAATCTCTAAATAAGGAAGAATAAGGTACAAGTCTAAAATTAAGGTAAGTTAGTGTAGTCAAAGACTAAGAAAGAGAGGATTTATATTGTCAAGGCAAAGAACATAAAGATTATATAGTCATAAAAGAATACTAGATAATGTTCAAGGCAGAGAAGATCAAGAATCAAATTATAAGGGTATGCATGAAAAGGAGAAATGCTTTATAACCTCTTGAGAATCTCTATAACCTATTTTACTTCAATATATTCCATGATTATTGCTATGATTATAGGTATATGGGTAGTTTATAGGTTTTTTGATGCATTGAAACCTTTCATGGTTAATAAGGATTATGAGTGTTACAATAAAGAGCTTCATAACCCCTAATGATGCACAAAATAACCTTGACTTCCCCAAAAGTAAGCTCAAATATTCAATTATAGGTTGGTGTGTGGTCTAAAATATTCATTAGCTATGAAAATTTATGGTTAAAATGGGGAAATAATTTTTATATTTACAAGCAAGAAATATATCCAACTTCAAAAATCAAAGCATGATCTCATGAAGAAAGATGAGAAAATGAAGGAGAACAGTAATTTTCAGCTTGTACCTAAGAGTTTATTGATATTGAGAAGACACTTCAAGAAACAAAGAAACCAGGAGGAGTTAAGTTACTCAAGAAACATACCAAGAACAAGAGGGATAATTAAGGCCTCTCAAGTAAACATCAAAAATTTTCCCTTATTGAAGG
>JARHVA010000337.1:3757500-3830000 GCA_037957365.1 Torreya grandis
AGTGAACAAGATCAATTTTATCATGGAAGATAAAGATAACACTATTTGGTTTGTAGAAGGGATACAATCAAGGATTATATTTGAAATCGTGTAGTCATAATTTTTTACTAAGCTTGATGTTTGAATACTTATGATTTCTATAGATTATATTGAGGATTATAGAGATGTTGTATCATCTAACTCTTAGATTGAGATGAAAATTAAATGATTTTCTTAATAATATAGATGAGATTCATGAGAATAATAATCCAAATTTATGTCTATGGTTTATGGAGTGTGGTAATGAAGGACATCATAAGAATGATTATCTTAAAATCAAAACTAAATTCTCTAACATATGCAAAGTAGTAGGACATGTAAAATCAAAGTGTCAATTACTATTGTAGTACATTAAAAAACCATAGAGTTTGTACTATAATTTTTATAAGTATACTAATCATGATGAGAAGAGTTTTCATAATATATAGGAACTAAAATAAGATACCACTAAGAAATTATTTCCAGCCACAACACATTAGATACCTACTATGAAGTAAGGAATTCTAGACATAGAGGTGGAAATGGATAGTGCAACATAATGTGGTATCGGGTGGATGCCTTTGTCAAAACAATATCAACCCTAGGGTTTGTATAGATGGAAACCATCATATCCACAACATCAATATAAATCCTCATGAAACACTAGGATTATTTAGCCCTAATAATCAAATTATGCTCCATCATTTCATTTACAAATATATGGTAGATATGATGCCCAACAATAATAGTCAAGAGGATTGAAGGGGATTGTAGGGGAATCACTACCCCCTTTATAAATACTAGTCTAATTTCATGTTTTGAGTCTTAGTGGGTTGTTATGGTCTTTAGGGGCCTGTAGAAGTCCATTTGAGACACACTACGTAACTCATAGTTAGTCATTTGATAAGTTTGAGTTTATGGTGGTTAGGTAATTAACACTCTTCCTATACTTGAGGAAGTTAAGAAGTTAGTTATAATTCTTTTAGTGATAAATAGTGGTTTCTGGGTATGATGTAGGTAGGTCATTAAAAATATACAAATGAATTATAAAGGGCTAGGATTCAAAAAAGCACTGTAATAAATCCCAAGAGACAAGAATAAAATAAGAGTTTGTTTCTTGTAGACATAAAGAAATGATTTCCTACATTTTCCTATATTGTGTTTGTTAAAGGGTTATGAAATATATTAAATATTGAAGAGTGAATATGAGCAAATTCATTAGAATCTTAGTGTATTTGGTAAGTTGAATTCTTGGTGAAATTTAAAGTTATTCATGTACCATGAAATTGCTTTCTCATTTATAAATGAGAAGTTCAAGATAGTTTGTATACTTAGTTTTATCTTATTGAAGGAAGATTAACTTAGTATAATTTTTATATAGAAAGGATTGAGTTAAGAATTAATTTGAAGCCCATGAATTGACTGGGAACTAGAATACTATGTTAATTAATAATGTGCATGTATGTGGAAAAGAGATTGTGTTTGATAGCTCAAATAAATGAAATCTCACATAGAGGTATTTTTAACACTTGACTCGATATTGTGAGTTTATTTACTATAGTTGAATGTATTTTACTTATTTCATGTGTTCATGTTTATGTCATTTGGATTAGAAGCCCAGACTTCTGTGTTTTATTTACTAAGATTATGCAAGTAAGACCAAGAAAAAGATTGGTAACCTAGTCATTATATTAATAGAATTCCCCTTGGGCTAGTAGTAGCCTATCTATGATCACATTCCACATAAAACATGAAGGAACCAAGTGTCTGCAAAGGGAAATTAAATAATTTCTCTATGAACTATGAAATTGCTTTCAATATAAAGAAGTGATAAACAAAGTTGAGCCAAGAGAGTTTTTTGTTCAAACAAGGTGTGTCAAGTTAGTACTAAGGTTGTGCAACTTTCAATAGGTTTAGAAACTCTTTGGAAAATGTAGAAGGACAATAATTCCTTTCTTAGGTTGGTAGTTTCATGTATATATTTACATAATCAATTTTCATTATGTGTTGGTGAAGTGAATAATCTTAGACCTGTAGTAATTTACCAAATTCTATATAGTCAAGTCAAGAAATCTTGTAACATAGGAGTTGATGGAAGGTCTTTTGAGTGTGTTTAAGTCGATAGACCATAGAAAATATTATCACAATAAAAGAAGGAATAGAACGTGATAGAGATCAATTTGTGAAAAGAATAGTGATCCAATTAATGAATCAAGGATTTAAACTTTATGGAAGGTAAGGACACTATAGAGGGATTCTCTGAATATATCTAGTTTATTGATGCAATTCTATATTTTTCCATAATAATGGGATTTTCACTAAGAAAATCTACTAGATATTAATGGGTAAGGAGGCAAAATTTTATAGAGATTATTTCTTGTTTTGTAGAAGGTTATGAGACTACTAGCTCTTTGAAAGGAGCACATCTAAGGTGCTAAGAAACGTAATAAAGTCAAGTAAACCTTAGAAAATTGTATGAATATTTAACTATGAAGCTATTATCAAAGAATTTATCGTTAAAAAAAATATGAGATTAAAGACAAGAAGAGAAATTTTTGTTGAACCTCTGCATGATTTCACCCTTCATAAATGCCACTAGATCAAATAATCATGAAGGTTAAACATGATAAGTATCCTAATCTTGGAAGAGAAAAATGCTTGATGTATCAATAAAAGCAAGTCCTATAGAACATAAAAAAACCAAAATACATAGGAAGGTGATGCTACAACTATTGATGCATAAATGTATGGGCATATTGTTCACATAAGGTGATAGGAAGGAGTAGTGACTACATTAATAGATCTATTGAAAAAATTTAGCACTACATGAAACTAATATATTTCATATAACATTAAAAATATTCTAAATAATCTTCTCAATTATGAATAATGAGGATAATAACATACCCACAAGGTCATATGGTATGTAAAAACTAAAAGCCCTGAGATGTTGACTTTAGAATAGATATTGAATTTAGAGGGAATGAGGTACCTAATGTTTTATTTGACTTAGGAAGCACAATAAATATGATACCAAGATATAAATTGGAGGTTTTGGTTGTCCATAATTGAGTTATAGTCTAATTAATCTTAGTCTCATAGATACGGGAGAATATAATAGATTGGATGGCTTGAGTATGTAGAAATTAAGGTTGTTGACTTAATCTTATGAGGATATTTTTAGGTAATTGACATGAAAATATATGAGACCCATTTTCATAAGGTTACTAGTAATTATAAATGGGATTATAATGGTCAAATTATTATAAATATAGTGAAAAATCAATTAGAGACACACCAAGGAGATAAGATAATTATGATACCTTTAAACAAGTATGAACATAATCCATACATTATGCCTAGATAATTAGAGACACATTATGTTTATGAAGATAATAATTTTTGAAATGTGATTTTAGATAACAAATATAATTATATGTGAACTATTTAATACCATTTTTTCAATCCTTATCTAGAATAACAAATATAGTCATAACTAGTTAAACATTTTGTGTATAGACTAGTTATAATAAATTCATCAACACATTAATTTAATATTAAAGGATGTAGGTCAACATGTATATATTTACAACTTGCTCTGAGGTATATTTATTTTATAATATAGGTGTGATAGTTATGGATTACATAAGCCCTACTCTAGAAGGTACCTTACCTTAGGAAGCAACATATTTAATAAGGGGCAACTCTAATATACATATGTTTAACTCAATTTGCAAAGATCATGAGGTGTTCCCTCTACAGATGGTGTTCACCATTAAATTCCAACTATCATATTACTTTACAAATGAGGATCTCAATCAATTAATTTTACAATTAGAGCATCATGTACTTCACATGGATTAGAGAGTAAGTGCACTTAATTATACATTGAAGGCAACTACAATGACCTAGTCGATAATTCATAAGAAAATTTATTTATCATAGGATGAGGCATGTGAACTATTAAAATCATGTTTTCAAGATACCAACCACTATTAGGGTATATTGGATGATTTCAAGAAGGAAAATGTCTAAAGTTATATATACATAGGTACATAGGCATATGGTATATGTATGGTGTTAAACTTAAGTATTGGGTGCATGTTTTGAGATAAACTTTGGTACCACTTCCAAATACATGGTATATGCATTAGGAGCACATGTGAGAAACTAAACATTGGGCATAGGTTCAACAAGAATTTATCTAAACATTTGTTTTTGAAGATGAAAAGCCTACAATACATAGTGTTTTACAAAAATTCAAAATATTTATATGTCATGGGCTTATGTAAGAACTAAATATTTTGATAGACTCATCATCACAATAAGAAGCATCTCATAATTTGAATGAAACTATCTAGATTTATAATGTTTTTAAAAATAAGGAACAATTTCTTATACAACCTTGTAATAATATTATAGATGAGTTGATAGGGTTTAACAATAGTGAAGAGGATTTGGAATAGAATGGCTTATTCAAACTAGAACGAGAAGTTAATCCACCAAAATATCAAATCATATAATACACTTAGGAATAAAAGCTATAAAATTTTGATATTTTAGAACAAGAAGGTCATATGACTCTACAATAATCCATTTCCAGTGAATATAATAGGATATGTTAGGAGCCACTGAATAAATTTTTTGAGAATATTGGGACAAAGTCTATGCCAAAAGATGTGAATTTGGGATATTACTAGACTCATAATTCAATTTTATAAGGGTTGAAGTTGTTGAGGGATTATCAAGATGTTTTTCCCACTAAAATCATAGATGTGAAAGGTATAAATCCATCATTGGGGGAGATGAACATTAAACTCAAAGAGTGCAATACCTTTCAATAAGTATCCATATGGATTAAATCCCAAAATGAATTTAAGGGTGAAGGCTGATCTGAATCACATATAGGAAGCAAGTATAATTTATATGGTCAAAAAGGTGGATTGGGCTAGTCCTACAGTTGTGCAACCTAAAAATTCAATTGAGATTAAGGTATGTGGGGATTACAAGGCATTGAATGATTCTTGCATCAATGACCCATTTCCTATACCTTTCATTGATGAGGATCTCAAATTAATTACAAGTTATGAAGTATATTCCTTCATAGATGGATTTATTGGTTGTCATCAAATTCCTATTGTAGATCATGATATATCCAAAATAACATTCACAATTGAATGAGGTTATTTTACATATAAGGTAATTCTATTTGGTCTAAATAATACTCCAACTATATTTTCTAGGTCTGTGGTCACTACTTCTAAGGTCTTTAATGATGATTTTATAGAAGTTTATTTATATGTGGGATATATTTTCTTTGTTTAAAGACAACTTTTCCAAACTATAACTAATGTTAGAATGTTGTATAACCCTGTGGATTAATTTAAATTTAAAACAATGTTTGTTTTTGACATAATTAAATGTTTTTTTAGGTCATGTAGTTTATAGTGAATAATTTTAATTGATCAAGCCAAAATCATAGTCATGGTGGGAATGTCACCTCCAAATAATTTTAAAAAAGTGTGAACATTTTTGGGTCATTAAAGGTACTATTTTGTTTTCAAATGTTAAACAACTATCTTTGTTCCCTTAGACAAATTATTATGCAAGGATATAAGGTTTAATGGACTTAAGAGTGCCAATCAACATTTGTTGAGCTAAAATGGTTAGATATAGCTCCCATATTGGTCTTTACAAGTAGATGCTTTAGGCATTGTAGTGGGATATGTGTTAGAAAGAATAGGAGATCATGGATTAGAACATCCTATCCATTCTACATGTAGAAAATTATCAGCTATACCAGAAAACTATAATGTGATAGAATGGAAAGCACTTGTAATGGTGTTTGAACTATATAAGTTTAGGCATTATGTTTTGTCAACATCCTTCAAGTTTTTTACTAATCATCAAGGATTTTGATATTTGGTCAATAAACCTATGTTGGGTGGAAGGAGGTCTAGATGGTTAATATTATTTTAGTAATTTTAGTTTAGGATTAATGTTAAACCTAGATGAGAGAATGTGGGACTTGAAAACTTAAGAAGGATATAAAATTGAGAAGAAACTAAAGAGTTGTATGATGAATCATCAGATGCACATCATTTCAAAATATTTATAATTCCTAAGAACATGGAGTATATAGACAACATTATAGAATAGGGAATATTTATGGCACACTATGTTGAGTGAAATAAAAAGCATTTGATTACATGAGTTATTACATGTATAATCATAAATGGATTTTTTTATAATATTGATAAATATGAGGTACTTCACTTAGTGGATTTATAACATGAACAACCTCAACTTCTTGAATAATCACATTAAAGAATTACAAGAGGTAATTTCACAAGTGAATCCACTATAATTAAGATCCTTAAAAGTGGTCCATGGTGGCATATTATTTTCCAAGATGCACATCATGTTTCCAAATGTTGTGATATTTTATAAAGGATGGGAAAGCCTAATTAGATAGATGAGATGCCTTTGAACCTAGTGTTAGAATAACAACCTTTTCAATAGTGGGGTACTAATTTTATGGAACCTCTCAATCCATTAAGAAAACACAATCATCTAAGGTATATCATAATTGTGACATATTAATTATAAAAATGGGTTAAAGGTGATGTGACACCAAGTTACAGTGTCAAGGATGTAGTCAAGTTTTTATATGAAAAATATCATTACAAGGTTTGGGGTGTTAACTAAATTGGCTAGCGATAGTGAAATATAATTCTTAAATAATATAATCAACACTCTCTTATAATAATTTATGATATTGCACCATAAAATTACTACATATCATCCACATGTAAATGGACAAGCTAAGGCTTGAAATAAATTTGTGGGAAAGATGTTAAAAAATATATGCAATGTACAACATGACTATTAGGATCATAAAAATACTATGATTATATTGGCATACATAATAAAATACAAATATTTGACATGATTTACCCCATTTCAATTAGTCTATGGACTTTAGGTGGTAATGCTCATGGAATATATAGTTATTAGTCTATACATTTATATTATAATGAAACTCAAAGATTAAGATTCTTTACAAATGTGGTTGATGGATTTAACTGAAATGGAAGAAAATAGGCAAAGAGTGTGTTGGCTAGATATTTTGTAAGCTATCAAAATTACCTAAGTAGTCATGGGATTAAATCCCTTTCATTTAATAGTAAAGATCCTGTACACTTTATGTCTATCTATTTATAACTATTCATAGCTTACAATTTATTCATAGTTTATACAAATCTTGTGTGAGTTATCTTATTTGGGGTATTAATCTAATCACAATGTTCGTGAACCATAACATATTGGTTTTTGAGCAAGTAAGTAGTTGTTTTAGAGAATGTGTAAAGAAGTCTTTAGAAATAGGGAATGAAAAGACTAGAATATGTGAGAATAAATAAGTTGCACTTCACAATAAGTATTTTGACAGAGCTTATTGAATCTATGTAAATAGATAATCATATAAAGTGTGATAATCCTTTCATTAAATGATTAAGAAAGATATGAACTCATACTAAGATTAAAATATAACACAAATTTTACCATTTTATCCTCACAGAATGTACGAAATGATCTCCTTAGTTTCAAAGTTCTTTAGAAACCAAATTTTCATCTTATTCACATTCAACAAAGTTCATACAAAATACATGCAAAAATCTAAACCCAAAGTTTCAAATTGCTTGAAATTTTTTCCATAACAGTTACAATTGATTGCTTGTAATAAATTACCATCCTTTGGCATGTAGGCCTTCACTTATATTTATACAATTTTAGATGTCAAAATCAATTAGGAGACAACTCCTTGAATTCCCATGTACTACATGAATAACTAAAAACAATTAAGAGATGTCCTCCTTGAATTTTTCTAGTGTGGCATGCAATGGCTAGTGACATGTAGCACTTCTTGGTTTCACTATTTGAATCAAATATAATCTCTTTGCATGCTGGGTATCACTTACTCAAGTAATTTATTTTCATAAAATGACTTTAAGTAATGAGGTTTATTAAAGTTAATTGAGTCTTAAATTTTATAAAGTAACTTATTTGAATGACATTACTTACAAAGTAATTAATTAAAACAAAATTAATTAAAAAAAAATTGTAAAGAAAATAGAAGAACTTACAGAGAAGAGAAGAAATAATAATCATTCCAATTCATGAACTTCACTAATGAAGATATTTCTATATTTGATGTGTTGAAACATCATGAATTAGATAGATGCATCATCTGATTTGACCACTAATTTCCTTTTCATTTTGTATCTCAACAGTTCCCTTTATAGCTTCTTGTAATATGTTTTCACCTTATTAATCCTAGGTTCTAGCCTCTTGACATCTTGTTTACTTTTTATTAACTCCTTTATAAGTTTTGATGTGAATAGAGTAGAAGCCTTTGCTTGAGTTGTTGATGCAATTTCTTAGGTGTTCTAGGCTAATCACATAACCAAATAGTTGTAAGATAAAAAAATGCAGTCCTCTAGATCTATTTTTATATTTTGAACGTCTTCTTTCAAGGTTTTTATTTCTTAAAGCATGGCTACAAAAATGCACATGAAAAAATATATAATGTTCTCTTATTATTTTAGAAAAGGTTAAACAACTGAGTCAAATTTTTTTCTTATGTAACAATCATAAGTAACCTTTAGGTATTTAGGAAATATGAGCATTAGTAAAGCATTGAAAACTCTAGAAAACTCAGTCTAAGTAACAAGGTATCACAATCCTAGGAAGGTCTAGGCAAGTTATTGAGTTTCTTTCAACTTACAACTTCAAGTTTCTCTCATATTACAACTTTGGGTTTCTCTTTGCTTGTAACTTTAGGTTTCTCTTAGCATATAAATTTGGGCTTCTCTTAGCTTACAACTTGAATTTTCTCTCAATTAGCTACTGGGGTTTGAAAACACGATGAAGTAGAATTAATAAGTAGTCATAACTCTAGGTAAGTAATGATTTTTAGGTTTATGAACCTACTTTGCTTATATTTTTATGATAAGAAAAGTTATTTCATAATTCTAGTTTAAAATGGATGGTGTAACTTAGGTTTTCAATGACTGCTTACTTCTCACTTGATAAGTAAAGTAACTTGGAGAACTTGAGTTGGCTTGGAAGTGAGCCCAAACACATAGATATTTTTTTATCTTATTATAAAGATGAATAAATGGGTTTTAAGGTTATGACACAAGTAGACATTTTATAACCGTCTAGAGAAATCTAAAGAAATTTTGGTGACAAAAGCAATTATAGTGAAAACCATAAAAATCTATGTCTTATCAGGGGACTGAGTTTTTGACAAGGACAACTAACTCACATAAGGCAAAAGACAAAAAAATTAAAAAGGGTTAACTCAAAGTTTTTATGTGTGAAATTTTAGGGACACCAGTTGGATCTAACTAAGGACATCTTTTTTTTATTCAGAAAGAATGAAATAAAGATAAGATCCTAGTATCTTTGGTTTTGAGGCTTGTCTATTGTGTATGAAGTCATGAAAAAATAAATCATTAAAAACCAAAAAACAAATAAATAAGAAAAAGAAAAACACCAACACAAAAGAAAAAAATGAGTTTTTATTTATCTACATATAGGTGTTACCCTACTACCTAGTTATTTTAAAGCTTCAAGTGTTGTTCCTCCTTGAATTCACCTTTCCCTTTGTCATAAATTATCTTGCCTCTTTGATTATAATGTGTGTTTGCACCATCATATTTTACTTTATGTGCACTCATTCTTATAACTTTCCCTCTATCATATGGGATATAGATGCCCTAATGTACTACTAATGTACTTTCACTCTTGCCTTCTTTTGACAAGACTTTCATGCTTACTACAAAGACAAATGAAATTTCTTAATTACCTACTTCAATATATTACCCTATTATCATGAATGCTTTATCTTTATACTCTTTACTCTCTATCATGTGATCCTCAATTGCTACATTTTGTTCTTCCTCTTTTTCTTCCATCTCATCACCTTACAATGTTTTTTCAAGTGCTACCACTTTTACCTCTAATTTCTCACTTATTTTATATACAAAATTGTAATTAAATTCCATACCTTTTCCCATCATATATATTTCATTTTACAAGCCTTTAATGAGGCTTTCAAACTGATATCTTTATTCTTTATCATTCCCATCACTCAAATATTTGTAACCATCTTCTTTCTCTTTACTCACATGCATCTCTTCCATCTCAAAGTGTTGTTTCTCTTCTTTTACTTTCTTAATTGGTTGTTTACTCAACCTATATCTCATCATTTCTCTCTTTATTTACTTACAAAGCAACTTACTTTGTCTTCTTTCATTTATCATGGTTTCTATAATTTGAATCTTAGTTTTCTTGATGTGGTTAATAATGTCAAATTAAGGGATAGACATAGATAGAGTAGTATTAACCTCATAAGTATGAGTAACTAGTTTATGAGGTTGAGAAGAAGATGCTACATACATATCTTTTGGATCAATAAATGTGGGTAAAAGAATACCTCTTTTGAGGATACTAACATCTGGCCTAGGGTCTTCTTTCTTTTTCCCTTGATCCTTGGAATATTTATCACTAGCTTGTTGAGTCAGTTATCTTAAATACTATAAAAGAGTGACTATGATCATCCTGAAGCATTTCTTCATAGTCACTTTCTGATTCATATTCTAGGTAGCCTATATTGGATTTTCTATTAGTATCTACAAAATCATCATCATCAGTAGATCTTAGATCAAAATCATCAACCATATGATCTTTAAAAATATAATTTTGGTTTTGGTTATTGAAATTGCATGCAGGTGCATTCTTAATAGGAGAAAGATGAGCACCTTGAGAAAATTTCCTTTTAAATTAAAACAATTCATTAGCCAATCTATATAATAAGGTATCAATAGTGGTTGTTGAACTAGAGCCATGAACCTTGGAAGTTATCTTATTAATATTTCTAGCCATGATCATGTCATATTCAAATTCTATAGCAATGTCTTGAGTTGTTGCTAAATCAACAAGACATGCTCTATGTAACTGATAACTTACCTCTGGTAATTGAGCATTGATGAAGAATCTCTTTTTATTATATATAGTGGGTAGAGTATCTTGAGCTATTTTTTAGATAAATTGTTTGAACCTATAAATGAAGTCCCACATGTGTTCATGTGATTCTCTTTTGAGATGAGTCAATTGGGTTATCAATGTATGTGAGTCTTCAACAAATTTAAAACTTATCTCAAATTGCTCATGAATAGTGGCCCAATTGGTTATGGTTCTAGGAGATAAATGATAAAACCATTCTATAGCTAAATCATGAAAGGTTTTAATGAAGAACCTGACTAAGACATCTTTGTGCTCAATGCCAATCACTCCATAGACCACAAAGAAAGTAGCCAAGTACTCATATGGAATTTATTTTCTATCCCCTATGAACTTAGGAAAGTTATTCCTTGACCCTTTAGGCAAGTCATGGAGAGGAGAAGCTAGATTTAGAGGGTCAATTGCTACCCCACAAGGAATAGGAAGTTTGTGTGTCATTCTTCCCAGAATAAGAAATTGAGGATCTATAGGTTTTTTCTTGTCTAACAGGTGAGAGACTTGATCTTCTCATTCTAGCTTGGGCAAGAAAGCTGAAATTAAACCATTCTTGTAGTTCAAAAAAGTTATTAGTTTTGCCCTAAGCTCTTCTTGCCCTAGTAAAAGGTCAATTTGCTAGATTAAAGTGTTGAAGTTTTTTAGTTTTTTTTTAAAGATTCATTTTAGTAGCTAGGTTTATAGGCAAATACTTAGGTGGTAGTTACTTACCATGCATAAATTTAGGAAAAACAAAGTGTGTCTCTTAACATGCAGTAACTCAAGATAGATAATGTGTTTCATTTTACACAAACAAAGCTAATTTCATAGAACAATGCATTTCAATTAGACAAGTGCACCTTTACTTGCATGCAACATTTTAAATGGTGGTTAGGAAAAGTGGTAGTCTATGTCTATCTTAGTCTATCTTATGTGGATGATTTAATTTTAGTTCTAGTCTAGTTATGTTCTTATATCCCTAGTGGAGTCACCAAAAACTATTGGCTAAATATTTTATAGGCTAGAAAAACTACCTAGGCAATCATGGGATTAAATCCCCTTCATTTAATGATGAATCTCATATACGATTTACTTTTATCTATTTTTAACTATTCATAACATAAAATTTATTCATAATTTATACAAATCATGTGAGATTTATCTTATTTGGGGTATTACTTTAATCAAAAAGTTCATGAACCATAACAAAATGATTTTTTTAAAAGTAAGTAGTTGTTTTAGAGAATGTATAAAGAATTTTTGGGAAATAGAGAATGAAAAGACTAGAATATGTGAGAATTAAGAAGTTGCACTTCATAATAAGTAGTTTTATAGAGCTTATTAAATCCATGGAAATAGATAAACATATAAAATGTGATAATCCTTTTAGAAAATGATTAAGAAAGATATAAACTCATATTTAGATTAAAATATAACTAAAATTTTACCATTTTATTCTCACATAATGCACATAATGATCTCCTTAGACATAAAGTTCTTCAAAAACCAAATTTTCCTCTTATTCACTTTTAATAAAGTTCATACAAAAAACATGCAAAAATCTAAACCCAAAGTTTCAGATTGCTTGAACTTTTTTTCATAATAGTTAAAATTGATTTCTTGCAAGACATTACCATCCTTTCACATGTGGGCCTTCACTTATATTTATATAATTTCAGATGCCAAAATCAATTAGGAGACAACTCTTTAAATTCCTATGTGTGATGTTAAAAATTGAAAACTGTTAAGAGATGTTCTACTTGAATTTCTCTAGTGTGGTATGCAACAACTAGTGACATGTAAAAATTCTTGGTTTCATTATTTGAATCAAATACAATCTCTTTGCACGCTAGGAAATGTTTGCTCAAGTAATTTGTTTTCACAAACTAACTTCAAGTAATGACATTTAGTCAAGTTACTTGAGTCTTAAATTTTGTGAAGTAACTTAATTTTACAAGTAAATTATTTTAATGACATTACTTACAAAGTAATTAATTAAAATACATTTACAAAGAAAATAGAAGAATTTACTAAGAATAAAATCAATAACAATCATTCTAATTCATAAACTTCATTCTTCACTTCTCTCTATATTTTATGTGTTAAAACTTCTTTAATTAGATAGTTGCATCATCTGATTTGGCCATTGGTTTCCTTTCCATTTTGTATCTCAGTAGTTCCCTCTCTAGCTTCCTATAATATTCTTTCACCTTCTCAATCCTAGGTTCTACCATATTGACATATCATTGACATTTTATTACCTCCTTTATATTTTTTGTTGTGAATAGATTAGAGGCCTTATAAAAAAAAATTACTTGAGTTGTTGATGTAACTACTCAGGTGTTCTAGGCTACTCACTTGACCAAACACATGTAAGATAGAAGATACAATCCTCTAGATCTATTTTTATATTTTTATCATATTCTTCCAGGGTCTTTATTTATTCAAGCATGGCTCTAGAAATGCACATGGGAAAATATATAATGTTCTCTTCTTGTTTTAGAAAAGTTTGAATGAATAAATGAGTCAAGTTTTCTTATGTAACAATCCTAAGTAAGCTTCAGGTATTTAGGAAATTTGAGTAGTAGTAAAGACTTGAAAACTCCAAGAAACTCAGTCTAAATAATAGGGTATCACAATTTTAGGAAGGTATTGGAAAGTTATCAAGTTTCTTTGGGATTAAAATTTTTGGTTTCTCTCAGCTTATAACTTTGGGTTTCTCTTAGCTTATAACTTTGAGTTTATCTGAGCTTATAACTTTGGGTTTCTTTAAACTTAAAAATTTGGGTTTCTCTCAGCACATAACTTTGGGTTTGTCTCAACTTACAACTTTGGTTTTCTCTAACTAGGTTATCAAGGTTGGAAAACCTGATGAAGTAAAAGTAAGTAGTCAAAACTTTGGGTAAGCAATGCTTCTTAGGAACTCTATATTGGTCTAAGTAATGCTTTGTGGGTTTATGAACCTAATTTTCTTATATTTTTATGAGAATTAAATTTGTTTCATAATTTTGGTTTGAAATGGATAATGTAACTCAAGTGTGTGATGACTGCTTACTTCTCACTTGATAAGTAAAGTAACTTGGAGAACCTAATTTGGCTTGAAAGTGAGCCCAAACACTTAGCTATTTTGATCTTCTTGGAAAGATGAATAAATGGGTTTTATGGTAATGACACAAGAAAATAATTTATAACCTTCTACACTAATCTGAATAAATTTGGTGATGAAATCAATTACAATGAAAACCACAAAAATCTAAGTCTTATTCAAGGGACTGAGTTTTTGACAAAGAAAACTAACTCACATAAGGCAAAAGACAAAAAAATTTAAAAGGGGTAACCCAAAATTTCTAAGTGTGAAATTTTGGGGACACTGGAGAAATGGATGGAGGTTAATCTAAGTCAAAAATCATGTCATGATCACAATCTACGATCTAAATAATTCTATCTAAAATAAGTAGTGTTACTATATGATAGTATATTTATAGAATTTCTAGGAAAAATACACATTATGTGGAATGGACCTTATGTCATGATGTTTTAGATTAGGGAATAATTGTTTTAAAATATCTTTAGGGAACCATTTTACCAAGATGTGTAAATGACTATAGTCTTAAGCCTTATCATCAATAATCTGTATTAGTTCTCACATAAAATTGAGAGAAGGTGTTGAGTAAGACTATGTAGTTTAGGATTTTTGTTTAGTGTTTTATTTTCCTATTTTTATTTTAGGTTTGTGTGTGTTTGTACAATATGATTTATATATCATAGAATATCATAACTATAGTTGTTAAGTAAAATCCACCAAGTGTGATTTGTGAACAATTTCAACTTAAAATAAATATAGCTTACAACAAGTACATAAATATCATAAATTAAGTCCAAGAATGAGGCACTGAAGGATGATAAAAAATAATTCAAAAATATTAAAGATGATACAATTGAAATATTTAATATTTACCAAAGTAGATCATATGTCAGAATGATAAGATGTATAATAAAGGAAAGTGGATAGGTGATAAAATGATGTGTTACATAAATACCTTCCATTATGTGGATCAATGTTCTTAGACACATAACGGTAATTATCACATCACCAATAAGTATTTGACATTAATTCACTAAAAAATCAAGCACAATCAACTCAGTACATTTAAATCATTCTACCAGTTGGATACGAGTGATACACACACACACACACACACACACATATATATATACATATATATATATATATATATATATATATATATATATATATATATATATATATATATATATATATATATATATATATATATACATATATACACACACACACACACACACACATATATATATATATATGTATATACATATACATATATATATACATATATATATATATATGTATATACATATACATATATATATATACAGATATATATATATATATACATATATATATATATATATATATATATATATATATATATATATATATATATATATATATATATATATATAACAAGGGGAATGAAAAATACAAGGACATTACACACTATTATGAACAAGGAAGCTCTGTGATTTTCATCTAATTTAGCCAATTATGCATAGATTTATTATCAACACAATTATAACCAAAGAAATTCTTTAATTCTATCCATGACAACAAACATGGATTGTGCATAATTATTAATCCCATTCACATATGTGTGGAAATAGGACATGGATATGGTTTATAACTCAAGCAAATAAAATACCATAATCTAGACCCTTTTGATTTCATTGATGCTATAGAAGCCAATCTCTTCCACCTAGATCAGATAGAAGTAGCACACGTAGGAGATCTAGTAATTCAACACCATGTATTAGGTTATGATTTAGAGTAATCTATCAAGTTGACCACATTTATAAAATTGGATGAGGTAATGATTACATTTCTTAACAAATTTAAAGAGGGTGTTATACATCTATCATGAGATGGTACAATCTTCATCAACCCTATGACCATGTCAAGAATAATAAGACTTCTATCTCAGGGTAAATATATTTTTCCTTATAAAACTAAGTCCCTACCCATCCACTCGGATGCAAAAGATAAATTCACTAAGATTGGTAGTAGGATTCCTATAGACTTAGTGGAAGATAACTTAGTGCACATTATTTATAGGTGCATCACCAAACACTTTTTATAGACCACCAAAACTACCAAACAAGAACCAAAATCATTGTTAACATTTCATATTGGATGATATGGATGCATGATTATTTTAATTGGCATGAGTGTTTATACTTATATATTACTTAAAAAGTTAATAAGATTCTCTCTAGAATAAAAGAGGTGTTTTAATATCAATTTTTTAATTTTCTTCTTTGTATTTCATGATGAAAGTCACTAGAAGGCCCAATGAATATAGATGAATATTTCTAGATTACCAACATTTCTTAGACTAAAATATGGTAGCACTATGAGTATTTAGGTAGGTTTAATGCATGGTGGATCGAGATTTAATCGATGATCATATAGCACCATATATTACCCAAATATGTTCTACAATACTTAGGGTAACATGTGTTGGTTACAAAGTTGCATAATGTGATTCAGATCAAAGTTCATGAATTTCCAAAAGCAAAAAAAAACACTTCCCTTTTTCATCACCACATTTAATGCCTAGGTATAAGTTCTATGGCATAAATCCCTAGCTTCCATGTTAGTAAAACCTTTATAATTTATACCTCCATGTGCACAACAACCTTTGCTTAGATAGACACAAACTCAACCATAAGCACCATCTTATATGGAAGCAACTACATCATAGGATAATAATGGAAAAAAAGGCATCAACATAATGAGATTCACTAACACCACCAAATAAGAGGACATGAAATACCAAATATTGGTTGGACAACAAGCACATACCAAAAAACATTATAGGGTGTGATCTTGCGGAGTTAGGCATAGAGAAATAAGAAATCTTGTAGTAAATGATTGAAAACATACGAAAAGAGGTCTATGACCAAGAATAAGATAAATAATTATTATTTTATAATGTATTAAAAATATTTTAGCTATGAAAATAATGTGTGACTAGACTTTTGGGTTGATATTACCCAACCTCCTCCTTCGATAATAATAGACATTGTGGGATAGGAACCAACAAGCCAATATTTTAAAGAAAATTTGTTTCAGATAGATCTAGCTATAGGATCTTATAATGCATAGGAAACACACTCTATATTGTAAAAAAGTCCACCACTAGCCTTAGTGCATAGGTCAAGGACCCATGCTATAGTTAGAGTCTCTCAAACAATCAAAGATAGGATGGTGTCCTTTTTATATTCACTACAGGGGTAAAAATGTAAAGGTCCCAAGGATACCATAAATAAATTCAATACATAACCTAGGTCAAAAATATATCAAATAAACCTCTAAATCCTCATCCATCTTCCAAGAAGAAGGATTATACATGTAGAGGTATTATTCTTGAGTCATCCTCTTATGAATATTCACAATGAATCACAATTCTTGATTCACCAACTCTTATAGAGGATCTTAAAGAGAGAAACTCACTATAGCCTAATATGATAACCAAATAACTCAATTTCACAAACTAAGAATAAGAGGAGAAATAAAAGGCACACTAGGTGGCAATGAATAAGGATAAAAATTTAAAATAATATAAGAAGAGTTAAAGAGTAAGGATACCAAGGAGGAAGAACGATGAAACTAACAAGTGCAAGAGGAAGAACGTAGGAAAAAGGATAAGGAAACTAAGGTATAAAATAAATTAGCTAAAGAAGTAGAGGTAAATAATAAAGAAAATAAATAAGTAATGAAAAAGTAAAAATAAAAATATAACCAATAAATACAAACATCATAAAAAAATAAATACAAAATAGAGGTAATTACAAACGCTCAAGAGGATAAAAAGGATAAAGAAGTGATGTTCACCCAAGAATATAAAGACAAGAGTTATGCCAAGGAGTATGAAGTCAAAACTAAGGATAAGGTAACAACTAAAGCTAAGGTTGAGGTATAATCCAAAGCTAAGGCTGAGGTAAAATCTAAAGCTAAGGTTTATGCACAAGATAAATCTAAGACTGATAAAAATAAAAAGATAAGGCACAAGAATAACACACAACATAGCTAGAATTATTCACAAATAAAGAAATAGATACCACTAAGATAGTGAAAATAGTAGAGACCCAACATCCATTATGAACATCTAAGAGATCAAAATTTACTCATGGGGGGATGTGAAAAATGAGTAATCTCAACACACACCATAAATCTATAACCAATGGATATGGTATGTCCCTGCATCCTCCATTCATCACACAACATTTTATCTTCCAATGTCATAGATCAAGAAAGTAATTGTGATGGATATGACTTATACTCTTTCTCTAAACACAAAGTACATGAAGCATCTCTTGAGGTTTCCCATCTTTTGATTGTTAAAAATTGAAGGCACGGATAATTTTTAAGAACTAATAGTGTAGAAAGCTTCTGCTTTGGAATAAGAAGTCTATAGTTTTGGTAGGATAACATATATCTACAATTTAAATTTATAATATGTGCTATCTCATTGATAACACTTTCCTTATGTTGGTCACCCAAGTCATGTAATATGAAAACTAGTTATTATCCCTCTTATCATAGCTTACAAAGGAGCATATCACTATGCACAATCTACAATCACTTTGCACTCAAGAGAAAAACATCAAAGAAGAGACATAGTTAATTTTTGAGCTCTTGGAATAATATGAACTTCTAGAATGAATAATTTTAAGGTTAAATGGCCCACTTAAACATTATTTAGTCCAACACTTCCCCTTAATGTTAAGTACGATACATGCCATACTCACTTTAATAAAGGAATTATACTAGTTCAAATCTTAAATATTTTAAAACCTTCATCATGTCAAAGTTAAATTTTGAAACAAAAGGAATTATAATACATAAACTAATCAAGGTAAGTTTAGGCTAACATGATCATGAGACTACATCTCATAGTTTCTCATGAATAATCAACAAAGCATATTTGGAGCCTTTTATAACATAAGGAAATCCATTATAAAGTATGCTTTTATGTATCAGGGTATAAAATTAAAGCTTCCACATGAAGTTTACTCAAATCATATAACTTATACATGGTGTTTACAATGATTTACAATGAGAATAAGTATAGATAATAAAAATGACTACATGGCCATTAGGAAGTGGAATTGTAATTCTCACTCCCCCTCAATGGTAAATCCTAGAGGACTAACATTGCATGAAATTAATAGAACTTGGTAGTAACAAGTGGTTTTATGAATATATCTACCACTTGTTCATCCATATAAAAAAACTACAAATCAATATCACCTATGAGGAATTTTTATTAAATAAAATACACATGAAATTAAATGTGTAGTTTGTTAGTGATGCACTAGATTTTTCACCAAATCTATACAACTTTGGTTATCACAATGAAGGATGGTATTGTGAGAAATCCATGTGAAGTTCTAAGAACAAACTTCTCAGCCACATGACTTATTTAATAGATTCCATAACACCTTTTTACTCTAATTTAGTAGAATAAATAGAGATAGTAGGGTTGTTTTCTTACTACTTCAAGTGATGTTATCTGCATAAAAAATAAACACATATCCATAAGTAGATTTTCTATCTATAGCATCACTAGCATGGTCATCATCACAATAACCATATAATTTAGAAATATCAATGGAATAATTAAAAAACCATAATTAATAGTTCATTTGATATCATTAAGTATACATTTATCTAATTTCTAATGATATAAATATTAATCCTACATAAATCTAGAAGCAACACCAACAACATATAAAATATCTAGTCTAGTAATGGTTAGATAAATCAAATTAGAAATAAGTTGTCTATACAGAGTAAGGATAGATTTTTCACATGCAAGTTTGGGATCGAGTTTAAAATAAAATTGAATAGTAGTAGATGTATAATTAAAATCAAGTATATTAATATTTACAATAATATTATGTGTATAATGAGAGTGATACAAGAATATAGTTTTTATCCAAATATATATTCATTCCCCTTAAAATGATGTAGAATGGATAAATCAATCATTTCAAACATTTGACTTAGTTTTTCCTTATATTTTTGAATTAAACTAATCAAATCACTAGTAATAAAAAAATCACCAATGTACCATACAATCAAGAATAAAAGACATTTTCAATTTTAACAATGATATCATTATTAGAATATTAGTTAGACAAACCTAGTTCTTTAAAGAAATAACTAATTTTATAATACTAAGATTGAGGAGCTTGTTTCAAATCATACAAATATTTCTTTAACTTACACACAATGTTCTCTATTAGAGTCATTGAAAAATTTAGGCCGAGTAGTATAAATTTCATCTTCTAAATCACCATTTAGAAATGCGTTCTTGACATCTATTTGGTGGATAATCCAACCATTTTGAGTTGTAAGAGAAATAAAAATCTAATAGTATTAATTTTTGCTACATGAGCAAAGGTTTCAACATAGTTAATCCTAGTTTTTTGAGTAAACCCACAACCAACTAATATTTTTTAAACTTGTCAATTTTATTAATTGAATTATACTTAATTTTATAAATTCACTTATAACTAATAATATGTCTTTTAGGCAAATGTGGGATAATATAATAAGTCTGATATTTAATTAATTTATTATACTTAGCTTGCATAGCAACTTTCCATATATCATCTTGAATTTGTCCCTCAAAATATTGAGGTTCACATTCATACATAGTCATTAAGGCATGATAAAAATGTTGACTCTTACTTAATTTATTAATATTATCAAAATTATAATATTAAATTAGGGATTATCACTATTTAAGTATTTTAGATTGAACATGAAACTTAGGGGGTTCCTCAAACTCTAATTTATCCAAATATATATCGACTTCCTCTAAGCCATTTATTTATTCATAAGGAGAAATATGAGATCTAGGTTCATTAAAAGAAGAACATTGAGGAGGTTTTGTATAGGGCTCACAAAATTATTTTTCAAGAATAAAAAAATTCTTATTCTCAATGATCTATATTTTAGATGGATCATATACACTTAATCCTTTAGTCTTACCTCCATAACCTAAAAAATTACAAGAATATGAGGTAAGATCAAGATTTTTTCTTTTAAATTTAGGAAAAAATATGGATGCAAGACTACCAAAGATCCTAAGATGAGCCACAATAGGTTTATTTATAGACCATATTTATAAGGGATTAGAAAGATGCAAATATTTGGTAGGGACTCTATTTATAATATGTATAATAATATTCATGGTTTTGACCCATAAGAACTTAGAAACATTTGTAGAATACAACATTGTTATAACCATTTCTATACTAGTGAATTTTTTATTTTTAGTAATACCATTTTTCTAAGAGAAATAAGGAGTTTTTAATTCTATTTTACTACCATAAATAATTCAAAAATAATAAAACTCTTTACTAATATATTCACCACCATTATTATATCTTAAACTCTTAATAAAAAAATTATAATAAATTTTAACAAAAATTTAAATTATTTGAATTTAGACAAAAATTTAGGTTCATTTTTAATTAAATATGACCAAATAATTTTAGTATAATCATCAATAAAAGTGATAGTATACAAATAAACATTAAGAGATGCAAATTCAATAGGTTATGAAATATGACTATAAATTAATTATAAAGGATGTGATGAATTCACATCATGATTCTTATGAAAGGGGTTAGTATTTTACTTAAAATGTAAGAAACCATCGCAAATTTCATGATGAGAAGATATAGAAGGAAGTCCAACAACAAAATTATGAGAAGACATTATTTAAGATTATAAAATTAACATGTCCTAATCTTTCATGCCATAATTGAGATTAATTTTTACTATGTGATGAAAGACAATATGCAAAAGAAACAGACAAAATGTATAAACTATTATTCTGAAAACCTTCAACAATTAAAGAAAAAAAATTATTTATAATGGACCAGATATTTTTTAAAAATGTTATAATAAAATTATCATTTGTAAGTTGAGAACATGATAGTAATTTTTTCTTAAGTTTAGTTACAAATTAAAAAGCATTAATAACAACATTTATAAATTTTGTTTTTCCTTGTTTAGTTGCTTCTAAAATTGAATTATCTCTTAAGTAGATGTTTTGAAAAATATCTATAGTATCAGATAAACTATTAGATGAGTAAGTCATATGTTGTGATTCACCATTATCTAAAATATATTCATTCTCATTAGAAGCAAATAATACAACATATAAAGTAATAAAATTAAAATTATTATCCTAATTATTATTAACATTAGGGTTTTGATTCTTCTAATGGTTTTGAGTAGATTAATTTTCCTTGGTATTTTTAAAATATTTATTATTAAATCTATTTTTTGTATACATGTTTCCCTTTTATGACCAAATTTACCACACAAATTGAAACTTCCATTAAACTTATGTTTATGATTCTTATTTACATATTTATTGTTCCCATTTATACCATTATAGAATTAGGGTTAAATTTATAGTTTCTATTATTCTCAAAATAGGGTTGAGAGTGATAAGTACATGGGTTGCATCACTCTTAGAATAAAAATTAGTCATAACTTTCTCTTCTTGAATAAAGGAAGTAGACAGAGTGGTGAGGCTAGGGATATATATCTCTCTTTAGTATTTTGAATTCAAAATTGAGTTAAAATTATAATTTTCTTATAAATAATAAGCTGAATAACAAAATATAACAATTTATTTTGAATTATAATATATTTATAACCATCTAAGTGTGTTTTAATATTCTTAATTTAAGAATAAAGTTAATAACCTTTTCATCACCTTTCGTAGGTGTTGTAATCAATTCAAGGATCAACTTAATAATATTAGAGAGATGAGTACCCTCATACATAGACTCAAGGAGTTTCTAAGCATCATTGGAAGAAACCTAATTTTTGACATGGAGTATTAATTAATCCTTACCATTCTACAAGATAATTGATATGGCTTCTTTAGATTTATGTTGAAACACATTTGAAAGCTAAGGTGTCAAATCTCATCCTAGCAGGCCTTTTTTAGTCTCAATGATAATCATCCACAGATTTAATCCCATAAATTATAATTCAATGTTGACTTTTCATATATTATATTTTGATATATTCAACACTTGAGATTTATCTAATACAAAGTTAGGGGAAGCCATAGCTTTGCTTTCATAATGTTAGTATAACACAAGATAAAGCTTAAAACTAAACCCTTTTTAAATGTGAATTTATACTCTATTTGAAAAATAAATTAAATTTATAGTTTTAAAAAAATAATTATTCATATTAATGCTAGATAAAACAATAAAATTGTGAAAGATTACTAAAAAATAAGGTGTCACAAGTGTCACAAAAATACACTAATATAAGAACAATTATTGAAAATGAACCTTGTTTAATGTGAATTTTAAATTTATTTGATAATAAATCAAATTAAAAGTGAAAATAAGTAATATTTATTCAAATATATGTTAAATAATATGAAAAATTTGAAGTAAATGCACTAATTTATGTGTTACATGAGTTACACACAAAATAATTATTTAAACACTATGATTAAAAAATGTGTAAAAGCTATAAGAGGATTCAAAAAATAAAATAGACCACACCAATTCATTTGGAACATGTTAAACCCTATGAAATGACTGGTCACATAACTATGCTTGATAAAATATTCACTAGGTTAAATATCACAATAAGGTTGATAAGTCTAGGGTTTTGAACATGAGATAGTTGACACACCAAAAAAAAAAACATTTTTAAACTAATTATTTTGAAAAAATAGACTAGTTTTTATCAATATTAACCAAAAAAGGACAAATATAAAAGGGTTTAAACTCTAGAACTTACTTTCACAAGTGCCTATCAAAATAACACCTGCCAACTTTTACTTTAATACTTAAAACACTACGTGCACTAATTTATTTAAAAAAATTATTTTACACAACACACACACACACATACACATATATATACTTATTACATATATAAAATATGTGCATGTAAAACCAATAAAAAATTACTTTTTGCTAAAACCCATTAATTCCAAAATGGGGTCCTCTTACATTTTTACATGAAAATATTTGGAATTAGTAAAAAGAATTTAATAAATATATTTTAAAACTATATAATAAATTTTAAAATGTCTTTTAGGTAGAAGCATGACATAGGTATGCAATAGGGGAGATTCTATATGCTACAATAGGCCAAATCAGGCCATGTGAAGCTTAAAAAGACCTTGAAATTACCAAACTAAGCATTTGGCATAACTAAAACTAAGATTAATTGATCAAAAACTAATATTTTTTTACTATTAATACTAAAATGATGCCTTGGGTGGGTAAATTTTTTTATAAAACATGAAGGAATGATCTTCAATCTGTTTTAAGGTTATGACAGGGGAAAACATTGATGAATAAACCTTCAAACACCATAAATAGGTTACAGAGGATCAAGAAAGAATTTTTATAAAATTTTAACCTTCATATGCCATACATGGTTTTACATGATGCCGTAGGGGGAATTTATGCTTGTAGGTTGGTTATCTATTTTTTGGATCTAAGGTTTGAATTCTTGAGCATAGTGTTTGGTTACTCAAATAGGCCAAATAATGAACCATTAAAAAATTCCAAACTAGATCATATGCCTCCAAAACCATAAAAGTATTGTACCATTCCTTGACAAGTCTATTTTTTGCTTCAAATTTAATTTATGATAGTTTTGAAAGGGGTTTTGAATGCTTCAGATGATCAATAAATAAATATATAGCCTTCATTTGTGATATGTATATTTTTCCTCACTCTCTATGCACCGTACACAGGCATGAACCAACATGCCTCAGGAAATTATTGAAGGAATACAAAATAATAATTTATTCATAGGAATGCCTACAAAATTTCAAAATATTATCAATTAAATATTATGTCAACTTGATCTATGTGTTATTTTACTTATTAATTATGTATGTATGTAAATATATATATATATATACATTTAGATTATTATATATATTTTATCATGAACAAGTCTTGGACATAGCTACAGTTTAAGGCAAGAAAATTGTGCAAGGCATGCTCAATTGGAATAAATAACTCACCAATTCATTGTCTAAAGCCAAACCATAATTTGATATGGTAGAAAAAGCAAAATATATGATGTAAGATAATTCAACAAACTCTGAATCAATGGATAGTGCACTCAATTAGTTTCTTTATTCACGTGATAATGCCATTCAAAAGTTACAAACATGGTAGAATGAGATTCTACACAACACATTTACTAGCATTCAAATGTAGAGTCATGAAGTTCAGATTAAGGAGCTATCCTAAGATGTCTAGATTGAAGTGTCAAAACACTAAAAAACTCATAAACATCACATAAGAAAAAATAATTTATTATTTAATGGTGTCACAAGTCCTACTATGCACATTTCTCACTATGGTGTAGGAAGTTATCACTGACTAAAAAATGTTCAAATAGGATTTATCACATCTTGATAACTCCATCACAAAAATTATTTAAGAGACAAAATTTAATCCTCCTTAAAAACTATAAAATATTATACATTAGAGGAATACAACCTTAATTTATCAACCAACAATCTAACAACAACAACCACATCCATCACCAAATTCTATAGCACTCATTTATTCTTATACATCTCAAGTAGAACCAATATAACATAAACCTCCTAGATAATTAACATAGAGCATGACACTAGATTCTCAATAGGTACTACACACATTTCTAATTTTGAATTATTTATGAACTCTAGTAAGACTACCTTAAGCATTAAGAGTGGGGATAGGATGGTTGAAAACTAGTAAAGGGTGGCCACCTAGTTAAGTTATCATATTGAATACTTTCAAGGATAGTAGACTAGTACACCACTTAATTAAAAACCTAAAAAGGTGGATAAGTAGTGTATAAGAGGTGAAAATTAGTAAATGGAAACTTGAATGATCATTACAAATTTTGTTGCTAGTTTAGTTTCTCAACACAATCAAAGTTCTCAGCTTTTAGCTCAAGGCACCTTTTCCATGAGTTTATCTCAAGATGTGACAACTATTTAAATCCAAGAAAGTGTTTGGCATAAAAAAAATAACAAAGTGTAATTAGTGGGCACATATATTACTTGCACTATATTTTTATTTTGTATTTCTTTTTTATATATTCAACTCTTGAAAACATAGTAATAGTCTATAAAATGTGAAGAGTCTTTCCTTTGGATGTCGAGAAATGTTGGAATATAAAGTGAAAACACTTTGTAAAAAATCTATATATAGCACTATATTCTATTGTGAAATGGTTTCAATTTGATAGAGATTAATCCATAGTTATGAATTGGTTTTCCCTATATGTATTCTATGGTTATTTTATGCATAATGAATGCTCTATTTTTTAAATATATTAGTCATGTAGAGTCTATTTAATGTTATATAACTAGTGAGTATACTTTTTTTAATTCTTTATGTTTGTTTTATAAATTGATAAGTTCAATCTAAATTGTAGTTTGTTTCATATTTTTATCACCTATTGCATAACTATCCATGTCTTCAATAGCCATGTCTTAGCATGTTCTAATGGGTTTTCTGGGAACCTTTGCTAACAACATCGAATATGAATTAATAGTGAGGATTAATAATAACCAAGTTTATTTAATATTTAAAATCATTAAAAGTTATTTTTTTTTTTTTTAATAATATAAGTATTGAAAACAAATAAGTTATTATTATTATTTAAATAAAAATACACATAAATTTTACATTGTTTAGTAGAAATTAATAGTTCATATTTATTTTTAAGGAAAACATGTTTTTCTTTTTGAATTATTGTTAAGGAAAATAATAATTGTTACTAGTTGTAATATTTTTATGGAAAATTATTATGGTAAGCATATATGGTTTTATGTGAAAAACATTTAGAATAATATAGGTTATTGATTTATGAAGATAATATAAGACTTATTAATATTATTTTTGTTGAAAACAATAGGCAAAATTGAGAAAATTATTGTTGTAAAAAACAATATATGGATATTGTGGGAAGGGAAAACAATATATAAGCATATTACATATCAAAAATATTATGGGATTATATTGTGTATTGAAACCAATAAATATTTTACTGTCAAAATAGATTGTAGCTCTACTAAGTGAATATAATGTAGATTTATATTGTTAAAAGGAGTGTTGATCCCTACATTTAATATATTTCCAATCATTAAAGTGTAAAAATAATAAGTATTTTTCTATGGTGACAACAAGTGTCCATTGTCATAGTTTAGAAAATTATAAATATATACAGATTTCATTATTGTATGAGGAAAAAATAGTAGTTATTTTTATCTCTATAAAAAAATTAAGTAGGTATTATTATATGAGGAGACATTAGAGAAGGTCATTATGCATATTTTAACTTGCCTAAATTCCTCCAAGGCATTTTATATGAGGCCATTTTATGAATATCAATGCAATAACATGTAAAGACATGGGAATGAGATGGATATTATTAACCTTAACTTATGAAAATTTTGATGTGAGTTGTATTCATTTCAGGTTTTAGTTTGAACATGCAGTTTAGTTTTACTTACTAGATTATAGAGCTAATAAAATATCATTGGAGTATATTAGGTCTTCCTCTACTAGTTTATATTACCAACCCTTCTTATGATAATGTCTCATGTGATATAATCTTCATAACTTATAATAGAGAACTAAATCTGACCCTAATTCTGAGGAATGGTTTTGTAGGATACCATGTTGAGGTGGGGCATTAGGTCTATGTCCTTATGCTAGGTTAGAGTTGTGATATTTCCAACCTTTTGGATATGTTAAAAATACTTCCAAAAATCATCAGTTGAGATTAAAATAAGGATGGTTTGTGTATATTGATATGAAAATATATTGATCATTTAACTAAGCTTTATCAAGGTAATAGTTGTTAACTAAGTGTTGATCATAATATAATAGCACCTCCTTAGCATTATGTTTAATCTAGACCTTTTTATGAAGAATTTTATAGCTACATAGATAATGATAGGATTATAAGAGGCCTCGTAAGTTAAGCTAGATAGGTAGGACCAATGTGGTTATGTAGCAACCATGTGACCACTTGTGTATGTTTTTTCATGTCTTGTAGACATGTAAGTTTTGTCTTGATGAATTGTGTGTATTTTGCGATGAAAGTGGATAGATAATAAACATTATATGTTATATTATTTTTATGTGTTTAAATCCTTAAAAAAAATATAAATATAAATTAAAAAAATTAGTGTGTTTTAGTCATGATAATTTTTTGGCATGACATAATACCAATTAGAAGTCATATTTGCATGTTTTCAAGTGTAAAAATACAAGCATTACATAACATTATAACATGACCATGATGGTGTGCACACATACCTAGGTGGGATACATACATATAATTTAATCCTTCTCCATATTATTGGAAAATATGAAACACTCAATCATTTAGTGAGGAGTGGTTACATCTATCTAACCCATAAATTTAACCTCTTTTATGATTCAATATTGTGTTAAAAGTATAACTAGGGTTATAGTAAAAAGATGATCAAATAAATGATAAATTCATAATATTGAAGGCAATAAATTACATAAAAATCATCTACAGGAGTAATCAAAATTATCTAAGGTGACACAAATCAACAAAATTACCTTGATTGTACCACTTAAACATAGACAATACTGGTGACCACAAAGGTATGAACTTCACTAGAAATGTCCTTATAAGTTTTGAGGTTTTGTTTACTTATTTGGTTAGTTATAAAGATAATAATTTGTTTTTCAAATAATGTGATGTATGAAGTGAAAAACATAAGTTATAAAATCAACTAAAATCATCTCTTATCATGTCTTGTTAATTTGAAAAATAGTAAGTGCAATATCAATACCTCTTCCACATTCATATTTATATGGTCAAAGTCTTATTTTTGGAAACACTATTTCTAAATTTTATAGAACCTCAACATTTTATACCTATAAAAAACATATCATGAATGTACCTCTAGCTTATAGATCCTTCCACCTACTAAAAGGATCATGTACACTATATCTCTATGCATATTACTTATATGTTAGTCTAACCAATGTTTTTTTGATGAATCATACATTATATCGTAATTATAATGTTATAAATTGAATTATCATCTATCTCTATAAGTTCTAGACCTGTGCCTATTTTCCATATACTTAGACACATACATACCAACTAGATGCCTATGTTGATGTAAGTGTCCTATCCCAATGTAAGTGGCTAGTGCCCTAAAGTATCTAATTTGAAAAGGTAATGTATACCTACGGTTTTCCTTAGAGATTTAATGTGATATATTATCTAAAGGGATTAATATATATACAAAATAAATATTCATTCATTGTTCACCTAACAACTTCTTACTTACTAATAAGGTAGCTTACTAAAAGCATTTAATCAATCACTCAAGTGAGAAAAGATTCCATATTTTATCTTATTTTCATATCAATCATAGGGATAACACATATATAGGTTTGATGTATTGAATGAAAATTCCATAAGCTACATTTTCCAAGTTACAAGCTAGGTCATTTTTTTACTTATCACACATTGCATGATATATAAAAAAATCTAATGTGTAGGGGATAAATACATAAGTCTAAGGACATATTATAAGTATTGGATATGTAAGCAATGGTCATTGATAGATGGGTCTTTAGGGTATCTCAACATTATATGCACACTAATCCATTTTACCACAACTAATATGAAGATGAAAAATTAGGGTTTTTTCATTTGACAAGGAGTGATAATCCATAACCTAGATCTAAATGTATTATATCAAAGGTAACTCAAAACCCAGAAGAATCCAAGTGTTCACATCCAGTTTCACTAGGTATTATATATTAGACATATACATCCAAGTTATATAAAAGCATTAATGTAACCATCCCATGTTGATGCAAGTTTTCATAGTTAAAAATGTATAATTTATAGAATTAGGTGACAAATCCAAAATTCAAATATAGTCTAGTTTCTTCTTGTTCTATAACTATATTTGTATTAGCATTAAAACTAGCTAAGTATCTTATTCTAATTATGATTACAATATCTCACATAATTATAATTTATAAATTTTAGCATAATAAACTCAATATATGATTATCTGAGTCTTTGTAACTACTTGGCCTACCTTAGTTATAATATGCCATCCCTATGCAATAGGATATATCTACCCATTTAACAATAAACTCTCCAATATATATTTAGGGTTAAATATTTGGTGAACCCAATGATGTGAATGCAATTATTTTAATCTAGGGTTTTACCTTATTGTGATTTAATTTGAGATCTAAAACTTTACCTTAGGGTTTTACCCTCCCTTTGTTTCAAAGATTAATGTTTAGACACATTCAAGTTACTTATTCCTTAATTAAAACACTTGAGCTTCTTAAAAGTTCAATTTTATAGTTTCATAAAAGTATTTTTTACTCAGGTTGGTATATTAAAAAATCTATTTTTTCCCAAATTTGATACAAATTTTTAGAATTTTATAATTTGTTATTTCTATTAAATATGGATGTACAAGGTTAATGGTGTACTTAATTTATAATTATTTATGTGTTTTTTTCAAAAATTATATATTATTAAAAAACCTTTCTCAAATCTCTAAAATAAAATCTTGTTTTATCTATAGATAATATTTATGGATTATATACAAAATTCTTCCACCTTTCAACCCTCAAGCATAAGAAACACAACACCATCAGGAAGATTACCAACAAAAAAGGGTAGATTATTGAAGATCAAGAATATATCAACAAGGTATGTGCCTAGTTCTACAAGAATATGTATAAAAATGATTTTTTTTTTAAACATTGGATTTGAGAAAGAATTTTTTATTGTCATCCCAAAGGTAATAAATCAAGAGGATAATTCTATGGTATTGGAACCCATTTCTAAAGAGGTTATTGAGTTCATCATTTCTAGAATGAACTTGGACATATCATTGAGACCTGATGGAATACCTATTTCTTTCTTCAAGTCTTTTTGGGGAATTATAGGTGAGGATGACATTACTAATATCAATGAATTCCTTAAGTTGGGTCAGCTACTCAAGGAATTGAATCACACTTTTGTTGTGCTCATATCCAATAAATAATGGGTAGTGAATTTGTTATATTTTAGACCTATAAGTTTATGTAATTCATTTTGAAAAATCATCACTAAAATTATCACCATGAGAATGTAACGTAGCATGGAGAAAATCATATAGGTTTAACAAGGAGGGTTTCTTTCAAAAAATACAAATCCAAGATGGAGTTATTTTTGTCCATGAGGAAGGCTTACGATAGATTAGACTAGAATTTCCTAGACAAGGTCTTGAACCAATTTGGATTCAATAAAAAATTTAGGAAAATAATCATAACCTACATATCCATGTGCATGTTCTCTATTCTTGTTAACAAAGTGGCCTAGGTATATTTTAGAAGTGTGAAATGACTAATGCAAGGATATCCTCTATCACCATTTTTATTTATTATCATGGTGGAGTATTTAAGTACGTATACTTGTAAAGCTTTAGTTGATGGATAACTTAGAGGCTTTAAGCCAGCTAGGTAGGTAGGTCTTATTAATCATCAGTAGTTTGTTGATGACACTATATTGATAGCTATATTTTATATCTAGGAAGAAAGGAATTTAAAGAGAGTTTTGGTCATGTATGATAAAGATTCTAATCACAAAATCAATTTTGATAAGAGCTCAGTTTACTTTTTTAACACTACAAAAGCTAGAAAAAATATAATTACAGGGATCTTAGGTTGTCAAATTAAGAATATGTCATCCACCTATCTTGATATTCCTCTTATCAACAAGAAACTAAAATTAAGTGCCTAGAATCCATTAATTAAAATATTATAAATAAGACTTGTAGGGTGGAAAGGGAAACTCCTTTTGCAATTTAGGAAAGTTGTCTTGATTAAATTAATTCTTCAAAGCCTTCCAATCTATATTCTTTCCTTTTAAATTGCCAAAAGGAGTGGAAGAAATCCTGAACAAAATTAAAAAAAATTCTTATGGAATGATTATGAAGGTAGGAGTAGATTCCATCTAGTTGCTTGGAACAAAATATGTAACACTAAAACATATGGAGGTCTAGGCATAAGAAATCTTTGAATGATCAATAAAGCTATGATCTCCAAGTTTGTGTGGAGATTCATAAATACTAATTCGACCTAGGGAAAGATATTATCTCACAAATACCTCCAAGGTAGGAACCTTGCTGTCATTTTGAGAGATGAGTAGTTCATAAGATGATCACACATCTAGAACTTCCTAATTGAGAATAGGGACATCATTCTTGAAAGATCCATGTGGCACATGGTTAGTGGTATGCATATAAAATTTTGGGGGGAAAAATTGAACATAGATTTGTCTCACATTCAAAGGAATATTCAACAACACATAAAAGACAATATAAGTTATAAATATGGAGTATTTGTCTCTGATTATTGGCAAACAAGAAATGGCTCTAAACACTAGATTGTAATCAGCCTAGATAGAGTAAACCATGATGAACAAACCAAAATTGAAGACTTAAATAGGACCCTCAAAACTATCCATATCACTAAAATAGATAGGGAAAATAAGTTGATGTGGATTGATTCTTTTGATGGGAACTATAATGTCAATGGGTACAAAAAAATCTCTCAAAATCAAGAGGTTGAGGTGAGATGGAAAGAAATTTATAACAAATTCATCACTCTAAAGATAGGTTTATTTTCTTAGGTTGGTGTTCAACAGAAGATTATGATGGTTGATAATTTAAGAGAAAAAGGATGCATTATAATAAATAGATGTGTCCTATGCAAAGAAGAAACTGAAACCACCTCCCATCTTCTCATTAGTTTTAATTTCACAAAGAAAGTGTGGAATTTTTTCTTGAGAAAATTCAACATCTCATGGCTCTACCTAGGAACCCCAATTAAATATTAGATGGCTTAGAGCTACCCCTTCAAAAATCCTCATCTTAAGCAGCTATGGAACCTAAGCTATGGAACCTTACCCTTCCCCATATTTGGTGGGGGATATGGGAAACTAGAAACAACATCTTCAGGGAAAAGAAGTGTACCAATAAAGTGACCTTGGAAAGAATCTTCTCAGTTATTAAGGAAAATGAAAACTCCATAAAAACTAAAAAAATAAAGGAACTCCTCTCCTTTAAATGGTTACCTACATAAATTTGGCATATTGATATATCAACCATAGAAAAACCAAACCCTAAAAAGGAAATTTGAAAGAGAACTAAATGAAAAGTGCCAACTAAAGGATGGATGAAACTAAATTTCTATGGTGTGTTAAAATGAAATATAAGAATTATTATAGGCAGAATCATTAGATACGTATAAGGGAAGCTAATTACGGCTTACGAAAGAGATATGGGAACAAAGACTAATTATTGGGCTGAGGCTCTAGCTATCCTTTAAGGCCTTATACTATCTAAATAACTCAATATCCAAAAGCTAGAAGTTAGAAGAGACTCCATGAACATTGATAATTATTTAATTAGAAACACCCTCCAAGTTAGACTATAAAAAATATAATTGATGAAGCTAAGATAATTATAAACTCCTTCGAATAGGTGCACATTATCTACATATACATAGAGGGTAGTAATGGAATGAGCAAGCAATGCAGGTTTCAAAACATGGTTAGATCATGAGAACTTACCTAGAAAGGTATTAACTAGAATTGATAATGAAGGGAATTTTTTTATTAGTATATAGTTATATAGTCCTCTACCTCATGACTAGGGGAGAATTTATGTCCTCAATAATTATGTGCAAACTTAGTCCCATGGACCCCAATTCTAGTTAGGAAAATCATCTAGAAATAGAAAATGAATGTGTTGAGTATCATAATTCACAACATGGTAGTTTTAATGATGCTTTTAGGTGGTGCTTTAGAAGAGATGAGAAAAGCTTGCCAGATCCCTATGAGAATAGCATATTAAGTATCAGATTAACCAATAGAATATATCCTAAGATTCAACTATAGGTGAAATCCAATAGCAAAATCTAGAATGCCCTATAGGTGGGGGGTCTTGATAGGTTTATGGAAAAAATTGAGGGTTTCTATAGACATTTGTCCATTTAGTTTACTAGAGCTTGGGAGGAAAGGGTTGTTAACATCAATGGGGTCACACTTGAAATCACTAAGGAGTTTATTACACATGTGATAGGTATAAAAATAGAAGAAACCAAAAGATACTACAATATTAAAGACTAAAAATTAGATAAAGGGGCATTTTTTGAGGAGGGTGAATAGTTATAACAATTGCATAATGGATTCAATAGGGAATATCTCCCCAAATCATATGCTCAGGTAGCATTTCATTTTATTCAATATGTTACTTTTTAAGGTCAGTATACTATTGTTAGGTGGTCCATGTTTAGGATGTTAAATTATTTTAGACATAGAGTTAGTTTTAGTCTTCCTTTTTTCATTTTCAAGTCTGTGGAAAACTCCATACACAAATTCAAAAATGGTAGTTACACAGCCCCTAGACATGAACATGTTATATTCCTCATTTATAAATACCTCAAGGGTATGAATTAGTTAATTCCTAATATCAATAAAAGAAAGGAAAAATAAATGAGTGAAGGATAGTGGACATGAGAAAAATTAAGAAAATTACCATTAAATACCTAGGTAAACTGAGTAGGGATGTTGGCATCCAGGTAATAGAAATTGAAAAAGAAAAAATCAAGATAGGAAATAAAAATAAAAAATAATAAGAGGGTATAAAGAAACATTTAAGAGGTGCTTACAAAGGTACTATTTAGGTAAAAAACAATTCTAAATCTAAGGATCTCAAAAAGAATTAGGCCCCTCTATACTCAAAAAGGATCTAAGAAAATTCATTATTGTTGACAATGACAATGAAAAAAGGGAAGAGTTAAATACTAAGGACTCTATTAATACTCAAAAGACTAATAAACAAGGATTGAAAACCAAAAGGAAAAGACCTAGATTGATAATATTGAGAAAGAAGAAAAGGAACAAATCTAGAAAGATAAAAATAAAGAGTTTAAGTAAATTGAGAACTCTCTCAAGAAAAGGGAGAACAAAAACATGTTGACTAAATAACTATAGCTAAAAAAATGTCTCATGAGATGGTTCATGATTGAAATTTAAAGCCTCAAAAATAGGATGAACATAATGCAACAAGAAAATGAAAATTTATCTAAAGCCTAGATTGATAAAGAAGAGGATCTATAGATTCAAAAACTCAACTTTAGGGTTTATCTCCTTGAACATGCCAATGAGTAAATATAGAAAAAACTTAACTTCATTATAAACTATAGTAAAGATACTATGAATTAAGGATTATATAATATGGAAAACCTTTGAGAATACCTCAAAGATATGTTTGACCCCAACTATATAGGTAAAGGAAAAAAGACAAAAGTCCAAAGCAATAGTGGAACACACAACATTGACTATGAAAGCATTATCAAGAAAATTGACATGAATCTTAGTAAATATGAAGGCATGTTGGGAAGACATTAGAAAAAATATGGATTAATCTAAGTTGTTTAGCTATGTAAGAGTAGTTTTTTTGCTATTCTCTTATTTTTTGTGTTGTATCTTTCTAATCCCTTTTATGGTTGTTTCTTTTGGTTGGTTCTTTGTTTTAATGTACTCCTAGGTTTTGGGGACCCTAGCTCAAAAAATCCTCCCTTTAGCCTCAATAAAAAATATATATGGATTATATAGCACCTCAGTCTTATACACTTGGAAAACTCAAACATTGGTTATTCCTCTTAGTTTGTGCCTTTACCACTTCTGTAAGTCTCACATCTATTGTATCTTTTGAAACTTGGCCTATATCCTAGAATTACTAGTCTTATGTTTATGACCTAGGCATTATATCTTCCCCAAATTTCTTGAAATGTACTTATCTTCCACCTTTATAAGTTTTCAGCCTGTACCTACTTTCCTATTCCATGGAAACTAACATCTAAGATATACACTAGCATTAATGATAGTGTCTTGAATTGATACAAGTTTCCAATACCCTAAAGACATCTATTTCAAAAATGAAACTTATCCTACAGGTTAGCTTGAGTGCTTTAATTTGAGTTACAAATATAATATCAACCCTCATTCATTTATAACATAATAAAAACCTATCATTCATACCAAAGGGAATTTAAAGAGCATTCAATTAAAAAAAATATTACATATTTTATTTCATTTACATATCATTCATAAGGAAAACACATCTATAGGTTTGTAAAGGAGTAACCCAAGAGCCGGATTTGCCAAGTTACAAACTAGGTAATTATTGTACTTAATTTGCATGCATTGCATGATTTACACACAAGGCAACATATAGGGGATAATTACATCATTCTGAGTCCCTCTTTAGAGTATTTAATATGTAGGTAATGCTCACTAATAGAGGGGTCTTTGGGGTTAGATCAACACCATGTGACCACTAACCCATTTTCCCCAAGGTTACCATGAAGATGAAGAACTAGGGTTTTGAAATTTTATGAAGAGAAAATGTCCATGACCCAGATCTAAAAACACTAGAGTTAAGATGATGTCAAAAATGAAAAAAATATAAGTGGTATCATCCTTTTCCAATAGGTATTCCATATAGGACACCTACATCAAACTTAGATAATAGCACTGACACAACTATCCCAAGCTCACACAAGTGTCCAGAGCTACAAAGGAACTTAATAGAGAATCAAAGGATAGTTCCAAAATTATCTTCTATTATACTTTATACATATTCTAGATCTAACACTATTTTATCATCAAAACTATTTAATTTTATTACTATTTTATCATTTCCATAATATATTAGATACACTTTATATATTTAGCCTATTCTTAGTTAATAAATTTAGTCTATGTTTATTTCTAAGTATAACACCCAATTTGCTTGTTATATATCTAATTATCACCCTTTTTAAATGTCATTTCTATATATACCTTAGTAAATAGATAATCTCAATATAAAACCCTTTTTTAGGGTTAAACATTTGGTGAACCTAATCTTTGAACTCCAAACCCTAGGTAAATTATTATTTTATGATTTTTTATTGTTGATCCATGATTGATATAATTTTTAATCATGATTTCCATGGATACCCATGATAATTATTTCATGGTCCAATACCTTATAGCTGTTATGGATTATTACATTAGTTGCCTTGTTAAATTTATTAATCAAATTTGTGGTTATAATGAGAGGGTTTTCAAATGGAAGAAACCCTTGATCTCTCTTCAAAATTATTTTTGAAATGATATAGATCTAGTGTCTAGATGATAATATGTATGCTCTCAACTATTTGTTATACTTAAGTCTTATTTTAATAACATCTACCATCCCATACTCATTATTCACCCATAGTTTTTATTAGATTCCACAGTCCATGTTATTTCTACTTGAATACGTAGGATTGCTCAACCTATTCCCCAACTCATTAATATACAAAAAGTGCCTCCTAAACCTAATCTTTAATAAAATGTAAGGGATATGACATTATTGATCAATTGGGCAACATACATGCAAAAAATTCAATCTTTGAGATCCTAAATCACTCTAAAGTTTATAAGGATATCATATATGAGACATTCCATGAGAAACAAATTCCAAGTTATATTGACCCTAATTATTTTACATATATCATGAAATATCTCATGATAAATAACAATATCATCACTTTTCATCCAATAGATTTACCATCTAAAGATAGTATTGACCAAAATTTTACTTTTTTCATACAAGTGACCATACAAAATAAATGTATAAAAAGGATGCTCATTGATAATGAAATGACCCCAAATATTTTTATTATATAATTCCTAACCACCATGAGTATTAACATTATTATTATTCAAAACACAATTAATCACATAAAAGGGTTTGAAAATTAACATATCCCTCCAATTGGTAAAATCACATTATATGTGACCTTAGGACACAAAATAGTTTCAACTAGTTTTTAGGTCATGTATCAATCATTACATTATAAGTTAGTTTTGGGTAGACATTAGATACATTTAATGGAAGCTGCCCCGTATATAGTTTATTTGTGTAAAATTAATACATGATATGACCTTATTATACATGATTATTGATGATGTAAATTTTAAATTTTGTAAAATGATACATTATAAAGCTAAAGGCATCTTTATAGTGGTACCACCTAAACAATACATCCCTCTTGATCATATACACATGTATGAAATAGGTGAGTCAAGTATAATGGATCCTTTGTCTCTAAATATAAATAAGGCACTAAAATCTAAGGTACACATGGATATACATAAGGAGTAATAACCGTTACCAAAATATCTAGTAAAACTACAAGAGCCCCCAAAATTTGAGCTTAATTTATTAGTCAATAATAAGCAAAAAGATGGCCATGTTTTAGATTACTATGAGAATGATGATGATACAACTTATGATATGATAGATGAGAAAATTTGAAACTTAAACTTGGATCCACTTGATCACCTAGAAAAAAAAATATTTTAACCTATGATTCCTAACACATATAAACTAAATCCACATGTGGAAAGTATAAAGCTGAATTGAGATAAGGGAAAAATTCAAAAAAATAGATAAGCATGTAAATTATTATTACTCCATACATCTCTCTTGGATGAAAACATTGATTCAACCTTATAATGTTCAAATTAAAATTCATCATGTGAATAATTTAGAGTCTTCTCAAAAGTATTCACAACAAATTTTATAGATCACATAGTAGAATTATAGCCACGAAGGACACTATACAATACTATAAATATCATCAGATTAGTGGTAATCATACTAATCAGTGTGAGACATAGAATAATAAAATTAAATAATATAAGAATGAAGGATACATACACATTTTTTTTGACATGAGAAAATGGAAAAAACCTTAGTATCTTTTAGAAAAGAACTATATCTCAAAGTAACCAAAGCATGAGGATTTAACTACTATTAATAATATTGATGGGGTATATTGCCACCATATTGATTTTGGTAACAAGTGGGATAACACTTGTGGTACCAGTTTTCTCACATATTTAAAACATTATATAGATGAACTAATATACTATCCATTGATGCCAAAATATTGACGATACATTTGGTTACCTATAGCCTATGGGTCACATGTTTTATCTTCCTCCATTTGGACATTAAATATTGAACCAAATTTAAAACTAAAGTTTGGATGAAATTGACTAATCAAGTTAAATTATAAGTTAGATAATACAAACATGTGTTTTAATTTTATTGATATGGATAAACATATTTTATACATCATGATGGGCATGATTATTTGCCTACACCATTAGCTTTAGGTAAACCATTAAATGGAAATATTGAAGTGGTGGTAGTGTAAAAATATAAACAAAACTTGGGTAATTTTATAATTGGTCATAAAAAATTTGATTTTAAATACTTCCTTGATTATAATTTTCAAATATTCCCCCAAAATATTAAAAAAAAAACATTCAAAAATCCAAAAATATTTTTTGGCACCTACATGTTATATTGACTCCTTAGCATCTATGTGTTAGTTCAATATTGATGGATAGCATATTTAGTTACTTATAAATACATACATGTTTTTCACACTATTATTTGAATATGATATATGCATACATAAATACATGATCTATTGATATTTTAGATGTTAGGCCTTCCCTCTATTCATGTCATGCAAACATTGGGGGTATCTTCTTCCTTGATATGGGTGCACATAGGTTAGATGCTTCAATGATCACATTTCATTATCATGTTTTATCTTACAAATGTTTTTACACATGCATTTATCCATGATTATATATTACATAGGGTACTTGATATGTTATACGCTTGACATTTTTTCCTAACACATTTGATCCATGGGATACTATGGCATGTTTATGTTAGTTGCTTATGCTTTACTTAATGCACTTACTTGAGTGTCTTTCCTTGATATTGTATTCTTAATTTGATAATTTTAATATTATCCTTTGATTATAGCCCCCTATATATATATATATATATATATATATATATATGTATATATATATTGACATTTACATATGCCATTATTTGTTGTATGGACATTTGAATATTTTATTCTTGCTTTTGTTGACATTTGACTAAGTCATGTCCCTTATATGTGTGGCTTTTGAACATGCCCCTTATTTGATGTCTCCTTGTACCATTTTCACTTGTTTTTTATTGATCTTGTGTGTATGATTGTTTACTAATTGAGCCTATATTGTTACTATATAAACTTTAACATGGTCCTTATCGTGAATATTAGGCCTTCATGTGATCACATCAGTTTTATGCACATTGATGATATATTTACCTAAACATTTTCCTTCTATATGCTACAGGGTTCCATTCATAGATTATATATTTGTATTATCCTTTTTAGGTGAAGTAACTACCAGTTCTTATCTTTACCTCATTTTAAAAGGGGGCATATTAGTGGGATAATGCCATACAGGCCTATTCTCCACACTTGGAATAATTTTTAGATTCAATGGGGGCATGTTTTGGAAGCATGTTCTCCACACTTATTTAGTAATAAATATCTATAGATTATAATTAGGGCATGTTTTAGAAAAATGTTATCCACATTGGTACTTATATTAATTTTAAAATTTCTCCATCTATAGTGGGGGCATGCTTTGGAAGCATGTTCTCCATAGTTACATATTTTTCCAAATTGACTAAAGCACGTAGTTATATAATTCAAATTCATAGTTGTGGTATAACTATATACATTGGTACCATTATTATACATATTTTTAAAATGAAAAATATCTAAGGTGTATATGATATGTAATTTATGTCTAATATTGCACAAAAAAATTAGATTATAAAACTCTTTTATGGACTATTACCACATATAAAAAAAATTACATACTAATACCCTAGTCATACTTTTATGGACTTTATTAATTTAATCTACTAAAATAGTTGATTTAGTTTTTGTTATCATTGAATTGATTGAATCACTCAATATTTTCAAGTGTTTAGGTTAGACTTTATTATATCATCTAACCTCCCCATAATATAAGCATGATTAGGTTGTATGATTGAGCTAATCTCAACTTTTAGGTGGTAACTCACTTTTTCTCTAAGGTTGGGGGCATGTGCCTTAAAATATCTCTCTATATATTTTAATATATGTACTTTAAATAATTATCTATATTTGTCCTAATTTAAGTTTAAGAGCCTTAAAATAATACATATTTTTCAAATCAACTTGCTAATAAGCAAGGTGGTTACATCGACACATAGGTGTACTCCTAAACCTTGATCTTTCAATTTCAAAATATTTCAAGTACTTTCAATTCCATAATATTTAAACTAAATATATATTATACATACTCTTGGTTTTAGGTCAAATATTATTAAAGCACTCAAGTTGGGCACACATAAATACAAGGTGTGTTATACACATTTAAGTATGCATCCCTTTCCTTTCCATTTCCTTTAAACTAAAAATTTCATTACTAGATTAAAATGGGGCATAAATGTATATAATATTTATGGATTATATATAACCCTAGTATTGTACACTTATAAATATAAAACCTTGTTTATTCATCTGAGTTTTGGAACTTTCCCACTTCCATAAGTCTAATATTTGCTCTATCTTGTGCCCCTTGGCCTATCTCTTAGTTAAACCAATATTATGTTGATGACCCAAGAATTATGTATTGCCCAAAATGATTAAAAGGTACTTATCTTCCACCTCTACAAGTTATGAGCCTGTACCTACTTTCCTGCTCCCTAGACAATAACATCTAGGATAGACACTAGTGTCAATGCTAGTGTCGTGACCCAACACAAGTGTCCAGTTCCCTAAAGTCATCTATTTTGAGAATGAAATGTATCCTAATGGACATATTAAGTGATTTAATTTGATTTAATTATTTAAATGGATTGATATAAATATAATATCAACCCTCATTCATTCTTAACCTGGGAAAAATATAGCATTCATACCAAAGAGCATTTAATTAATAAAAAGCTTCCCTATTTTCACCTATTTCTATATCATTAATAGGGACTATTGGCCAATTTTGGCCCACATACATAACTTGATATTACAGTAAATATTATAGGGGTCTTGGTGTGAATCAAGAAGATTAATACAGTTAATGTTAAATAAAGGATCCATTAGTAAGAGAAAAGATCTCATGCAAAATGTAAAACTTTTGAAACACTTTAAACTAACTTAAATTATTATTTGTCTAAATTCAAGAAAATAGGTCTCCATGGTTGTCATAACATTTAAGAGCATGAAGCAGGTTTTTTGAAAGCCTTAAGATCTCATTCAAGATTTACAAATTCAAGGAAAATATCAAGCACAAGTCAAAATAGATAAGACAATCCTCAAGACATCATGAAAAAATGGAGAAGACCAGTTCACTTATGTATTTTATAAGTTCACTTAAAAAGCATCATGAGCTAAAAGCTTATAGTGCCATGGAGTTATCCATGCTAGGAACATGCTCTACAAGTCTCGTGCCTACATGGGATTTCTATCTCAAGATATAAGTCCTTAAAGTTGGTCATGCATAGTAAGAAATTTATGTGAGTATCAAATTCAATCCTTGCCAAATAGTCATTCAGATTCAAATGATCAATGGCAGGTACATGAAACTCATGAAAAACATACAAGTTAGCTCACTTGAATAATTTATAAACACACTTATAATTCTCTCAGAACTAGGATATCAAGTGGGCATAATATTTTAAGTATTAAGAACATCTCTTGAAAATTTAGTGCCTTTGTGACCTTTTCACTTCTAGATCTAAGCCTTCAAAGTTGGTCAAAACATGGGAGACATTTACATAGACATCAACTTTAAATGATGAGAAAAAACCATTAGGGTCTTAAATTTGATGGTCATGTGAGCATAAAATTTAGACCATGGTAAATAGCCATTTATTTTAAAATGTAAGTAGATCTAATGATTAGAGTGCAATCATACTGATGATCTAATGGTGCAAGATCAACTAGCAAGAAAGTGGGCCCAATGAGATCAAAGGCTCATATTGCTTCATACATTACAATACAATGGTGCGAGTTAAATTTATAAAGTTTGTGGATCTATATCAAGGGCTCACATTAATTTATACATAATGATCTAATAGAGCAAGTGAAGTCAATAGGGTCAACATATCTCAAGGACATGTGAGAGGATACCAAATGGTATAAGCATGTCAATTTCTTAGTAAAATTAATGGTCTAAGTGTATCTCATACAAATCAAATAATGAGTGAGTTTCAAAGATGAAATACTAAGGGAGATTTGATAGGAGGTCAAGCATGCGACCATGGTAAATAAGGGAAATAAAGTCTTGTAGGGTCATCGTTCAACCATTAGATCTCAATCAAATGCCATATAAAAGCATAATGATGCATTTAGGTATCAAGAACATAAAGGTATGCCAGTGAAACTAAATACAAACCTCTCATTTAAAGGTTTGTGGTATATAAGGTTCATTTTATGACCATGTTTGTAATTATTTAAATAAGGATCCCTATATATAATGAGCTATTAGTTTCTATGGACATGCAAAGGAAAAATAGGTCTTTTAGACCTAATAAAGATCAAAAGAGGATATGCAATCTATAGGTTTACATCGATATAAATGAATACAAGAAAAACAATAAAGGATATTGGTTTTTTTTCTATAAAATAGATCTATCTCCATATTTTATCAAGGGTATATGTTTAGGATCATGAAAAGGGTTCTCATCCTTTAACATAGTCTTATTTTTGACAAATAGCTACCTAATAAGCATAAATCCATGATTCTATCTAATCCATGAGCATGAAATTTTTGTCTTTAGTGGGATATGGAATAAAATATTGAATAAAAGGATATAATGGTTGGGACTTGTAGCTAAATGCATTCAATGCATCCTTGGAACCTTTAGGGACATTCTCACTTAGTAAGCCATGAGCAATGTCCTAATTGATCAAAAGGTAGAAAAGAATTCATTAGTGTAAAAGGTGGTAGCTAAAGCCTAATTAATGATTTGGGATGGTGTGTTCCCTCTTTTATAGTGTGCTCCCATATTCTTTCTCTCTCCCTTATCTTATATACTTGTCTTATTCCCATTTAGGGAGTTCTCAACCTTTAGAATTTTTCATTCTTTTTTGGGATAAGGATACTCATTAAGACTCTTTAAAAATTTTACTCATTTTATATGGTTAAACCCATCAAAAATATTATAATAACTACCTCTTGAAATAATAGGATCAACTCTTTGCCTATCTCTTGTCTTTAATCAGTGCTTAGTATGCTTATGTATGGTGAATTTATAAGGACAGTCTTCCTAGTTTACCATCTTTCTACTTTCCTCTTTTAAGGTGTTTTCAAGATAAATTTTAGGTCTATATTAGTTTTCTAATTAGGACCTATTTTATTAAATATTTATGCAACTAATGAGATTGTGAGGTTGTGTGAGTTATATGTTAATCCAGTGTGGGTTCAAGCTTATATGAGTGTTCATTTTTAACTTTGTTAAATCAATTATTATCCTTATTAGGATTGTTTGAACCCCTTATAACCATTCTCTCAGTTATTTACATTAGTCTAGGTGAACATCAAGAGGAAGCTAACCTTCTCTGAAGGTCCAACCCTATTATAGGTGACCCATAACCTAGGGTTGTTCTCATTGTGTAGCTCAATTGGAGGGAGCCTAAAGATCTCTCTCCAAGGGTGCATACTGAGCCTAAAATATTTTATAGCATGCTTGATGGGACCAAATTTCAAGGAATATTGATCAATGTTGATGTTGATTTGATCAGATTTATAATAGTTAATCTCCCAAGTAATAGTATTTAGTAACTTCAAAAGAAAGATTCATACTTATGGTAGTAGAGCAGTGACTTCATCTTATGCCAAAGGTGACAACAAGTTTAGTTTCAAGAGGTATTCCCTTTTAATTTGTTGAACTAACTTTAAATTTAATAAAAAAATTAAGGTTTGCCAATACACATCCATAACAAGGAACCTTTATTTCTAAGTCATTTTCAAGGCCTACCCCTACAAGGAGATCCTTGTTAAATCCATTTATAGTTATGATAACCCTTAGAAATTTTCCATTTGTGTCTTTTAATTGATAAATCCCTCTAGACATTACCCAATATGATCACATCCTAGTTACAGATCTCAAAACTATTCCTTATTATATTGGAAACCAAAACACAACAATTTTTGAGCACCTCATTGACATAGCTAATTTTTACAATATCCATAATGTCATTAAGGAAAATAGATCTATTAGGTTATTAGCTACTTATTTTAAAGGAAAGGCCCTAGATTGGTATAGAGTCATTTTTGCTAATTTCATTCCAATATGGGACCAATTAGGTGATGCCTTGTGTAAAATATTTGAGGATAAAAGTTACCATTTATTACTTGTAGAGTAACTAACTATCATTAAGAGAACTCCTCATGAATTCATGCAAGACTTCAACATAAGGTTCCATAGAACTTGGAATATAATCCTAATCTTAGTTATACCAACCCCTAACTTTGCCTTCCTTTATTATTTTAAGGATTTAAATAGTGACATAGTAGTGATGATCTAATCTATGGGAGGGAGTATACTTCTAGATGCTTATGAGATGGCCATCAAAGAAAAAAAATTATCTGGTTCAATCTAGCAAGATTAGACCTAGACCAAAAATGCCCTTATTTCCTAAAATTAGACCACTTCCTATTGTTATTCCTCCACTATATGTCATTATTCCTACACCAATAATTGTTACAATACCTACACCAAAATAAGAGAAAGCTTCCACTAGTGGATCTAGTGATTCCTAAGAGCAAAAGAACTTTTAAGAGCTCAAAAGCATGTTTTAATCCTTTGGGAATGAGGTAGTGAATGTCAAAAGGTAGTATGATTTGAATAGGCCTTATCAAGGTTCATATTAACCTTAGTAGCAATATTTTAAAGCAAATAGGCCACCATACAAAGGGAGCTACCAACTCTAAGGCCAAGGTCAAAACCAAGGACAAGGGAAGTAGGGCTACAATAGGCAAAATAGATACAATCCTAATATTATAAGCACTTCCATAACCTTGGTCCCAGTTCAAAATAATTTGGATCAAGAAGCTAAGGGAACCATGCCTTGGAATCAATCTCTTGGGAAATCTATTATTCTAAACATTGAATTCACTTAAGTATTTAATGATCAATGAAAGTAGGTTTCTAATTTTGGGTACAACCAAGCTCTCATGGTCCAAAATGTAGAGGTACCTATGTTGACCAAGTTAGAAGATCCAAGTGTTTTCTTGGTCTAAAGAAGGTAAGGTACCCTTTGAGGCTATAAATTAGGACATTTCCTAATCACCATCACTCTTGAATCATGACTTCTTCAAGGACTTCATTTTGTACACCTTTTCCAATGTTGACAACATATCAATTATGTTGATGCAAAAGAATGACAAAGGAATAGAGCATCCAATTGTGTTTTTTAGTCAAGGGCTAGAAGGATATGAGCTGAGTTAACACTTTCATTGAAAAATAGGTTATTGAATCCTTGAAGAGTCTCAAGAAGTTCAGGCCCATGCTCTCCATAAATAGGATTCATCTTATGGTGTCTCATATTAGTGTTAGGGACTTCCTCCTTAATAGGGATTTGAATTAGAAGAGAGTAGGATAGATCACCAAGGTTATGGAATATGATGTAGAGATCAAGGTTACCAAGATTTTCATAGTAAAGGTCTTGTGTGAGCACATGGTGAGTGATCTCTAAGAGGATAAGGAAGTTATTTTGGTGACCCAAGATAAGTCATAGGTAGGTGCACCTCCAATTCAAAAGTTTTGGTTTGAAGACATGACTCACTTCTTGATAATAAAGAATGCCCCCAAGGTTTGGACAAAGCCAAAAGAAAGTATTTTAGGCTTTAATCCATACCTTATGCATTGGTTGATAGAGTTATTTTTATAAGGGACCTCAATGGTGTACTCCTTAGGTGCATAGATGATAATCAAGTGACCAAGCTCTTGGAGCAGTTCCATAATATACCCATTAGAGGCCATTATTGATCGAGAACCACAACAAAAGTAATGAGGGTTGGCTATTATTGGCCTAATATTTTCAAAGATGCTCATGCATGGGTTAATAAATTCCATAAGTGTGTTCTATTTAAAATAACTTAGAAATTAGTAGCCCTTCCACTCAATCCAATTTAGTTACATTGACCCTTTATACAATGGGGGTTAGACTTAATAGGGATGATCGATCCACCAGTAACTGCAGGGCATATATGGGTGCTTACTATAAATGAATACTTCACTAGGTGGGTGGAATCCATTACTTTAAAGGAGGATAATAAAGGTGCAATTTTGGATTTTTATGGTAGCATTATGACTAGCATTGGTGTCCCAACCACAATAATTTCAAATAATGCATTGGTGTTCCTTATTATGAAGACAAGTGAGTGGGATCTCAAACTAGGCATCTACCTTAGCACCTCTTCTAACTACTTTCCTCAAGGAAATGGATTAGTAGAGTCCACAAATAAAAATTTTCTAAGGATCATTAGGAAGACCATAGAAGAGAATCAGAGAACATGACACACCAAGCTAAATACTACATTATGGCCTGATAGAGTGACTCTTAAAGATATCATTGGAAATTCTCCATATGTTCTTATATATGGAAAGGAATCCAAATTGTCTATCTCTCTTGAGATAATTGTATTAGATTTATCCCATTAGCTTGAGTTTATGGAGGATGATCCCATGAATGTGAGGATGATAAATCTCATGGAGCTAGAAGAAACTAGTGGCCTTGCTATGAAAATACTAGAGTCACATCAAGCTCACATCAAAAAGGCCTTTGACAAGAGAGTTATGTCAAGGAGATTCAAGGAAGGGGACCTAGTCCTCAAGTGGGACTCAAAAAGCCAAACCAGGAAACCATACCAAGTTTGACATCTTTTGGAGTGATATTTATTTTATCCATGGATGCAAAGAACATAAAGCTTTTTAGCTTGCCCAGCTAGATGGAGAGGTATTACCCATCCTAGTCAATGTAATTCATTTGAAGCCTTGTTATTAGAAGCATTACATCCAATATAACATATTGCACACATTATATTAACTTTTATTCTTTCCTCTAAGTGTGTTGTGCATGTTCTTTTTATGTTATGTGTTCCCTTTTTAGAATTACCTTGGGTACTTTGTTGTTCTATTTTATTTTGTTCTTTTTGATTCAAGAAAATTTCCTGATAGGGATAAATTTGGAGTATCTTCATAATTATTTGAGAGAAGACTTGGGAATTTGTTTGCTCAATGGATCGATTTAAGGCCATTAGTATTGTATATTAGGCATGCAACACTAGGATGTTAGCATAAATGTTGGCCAGTTTTGGTCCATATACATAACTGGACATTTTAGTAAAAATTCTAGGGTTCTTGTTGTGAAGAAAGAAGCTGAATAGAGTTTATGTTTAACAAAGGATACAATAGTAGGAGAAAATATCTCATGTAACCTTCAAATTTTTTGAAACACTTTAAGTTAACTTAAAGTGTTATCTATCTAAATTCAACAAAGTAGTTCTCTATGGTGGTCATAACATTTAGGAGCATGAAGCAAGTTTTGCATAAGCCTCAAGTGTTCATTTGAGCCTTGTAAATTCAAGGAAAAGATCAATCACAAGTCAAAATAAATGAGACCATCCTTAAGACATCATGAAAAAATGGATTAGACTAGTTCAACTATGTATTTTATAAGTCCACTCAAAAAGCATCATGAGCTAAAATATTTCATCACCATGGAGTTCTCCATGTCAAGAAAATGCTTTGCAAGTCTCATGTCCACATGATATTTCTATCTCAAGATCTAAGTCCTCAAATTTGTCCATGAAAAGAAAGATGTTGGCATGAGCATCAAATTTAAGCCTAAAAAAATATATTTAGATCTAAATGATCAATGACAAGCATGCAGATGTCATGTAAAGCACATAGGTTATCTCACTTGAACATTTATTAAACACACTTAGAAATCTCCTAGAACTAGTGGATCAAGTCGGCACAATATTTTTAGTATTAAGAACATCTCCTATAAATTTTGTTCCTTTATGACCTTTTAGCTTTTAGATCTAAGCCTTCAAATTTGGTCAAATAATGAGAGACATTCATGTAGATGTCAACTTTAAGCGATGGAAAAAAACTAGTAGGGTCTTAAATTTGGTGCTCACACAAATGTCCATGATAGTCCTATGGACATCACATTTTGGTCATGTGAGAGTCAAATTTAGACTATGGTAAATAGCCATTTGTTTTCAAATACACGTATATTTAACATTTAATTTTCAATCATACCAATGATCCAATGGTGTGAGTTAAAATTAGAAAGTTAGTGAATCTAGATCAAGGTCTCACATCTATTTGTACATAATGGTCTAACAGAGTGAGCAAGGGTAACAGGGATAGTGTATTTCATGAATAGGCAAGAGGTTTCCAAGTGGTATAAGTATGTTAGGTTCCTAATAAAATTAATGGTCCACATGCATCTCATACAAATTGAATCAATGAGTAAGGTTCAAAGTTAAAAGTCAAAGGGATCTTTGATGGGAGGTCAAGCATGTGACTAGGGTCAAACTAGGGAAAGCAAGTCTTGTAGGGTCATTATTTTACCATTAAAGTTCAATCAAATGCCATAAAAAATACATAATGATGTAGTTAGGTATCAAGAACATAAATGGATGCCATTAAAGCTAAATACATACCTTTGGTTTGAAGTTTTGTGACATATAGGGTTCATTTTGTGACTATGTTCACCATTATTTAAAGAAGGATCCCTACATATAATGAGCTCTTGGTGTTTATGGATGCTCAAAGGAAAAATAGGTCTTTCAGACCTAATGAAGATCAAAAGAGGATATGTAGACTATAGGTCTACATCAATATAAGTGGCTTTATGAAAACCAATAAAAGAGATTGGTTTTCCATATATAGAAAAAAATTGGGTCCAAATTTGATCAAGGGTAGATGTCTGGGATCATGAAGAGGGTCCTCATCCTTTAGCATGGTCTTATTTTTGACAATAACTACCTATCAAGCATAAATCCATGATTCTATCAGATCGATGGGCATGAAAGTTTTATCTTCAATATGAGATGGTATAAAGGATATAAGTAAAGCATCTGGTGGTTAGGACTTGAAGCTAAATGCATTTAATGCATCCTCAGAATGTTTGGGGACTTTCCCACTTAGTAAGTCATAAGCAGTGTCCTAATTGATCAAAAGGTGGTAAGGCATTAATTAAAGAAAAAGGTGGTAGTTCAAGCCTAATAAATGATCTAGGATGGTGTGTTCCCTCTCTGATAGCATGTTCCCACATTCTTTCTCTCTCCCTTCTTAGTCTCATTCCCATTAAGGGGGTTCTCAGCCCTTAGAATTTTTTATTATTTTTTGGGACAAGGATACTCATTGATACTTTTGGAAAAAAACCCTCATTTGATATGGTTAAAGCCTATCAAAATATTGTAATAACTACATTTTTAATCAATAGGATCAACTCTTTAATTATCTCTTGTCTTCAATTAGTGCTTAGTATGTTTTTATATGGTGAATTTGTGAAGGAGAGTCTTCCTAATTTGATATCATTCTATTTTCCTCTTCAAAGGTGTTTTAAATCTAACTTATATGTCTAGATTAGTATTCTACTTGGGACCACTTCTATGAAATATTTATGCAACTAGTGAGATTGTTAGGTTGTGTGAGTTATAGTTGTCCTATGCTGATATAGTGTGGGTTAAATCTTGTATAAGTGTATATTTTTAACTTTAATGAATCACCTGTTAGCCTCTTAGGAGTCTTTAAACCCATTATAACCATTTTCTTATCAATTTTCATTAGGTTAGGTTATCATCAAGAGGAATCCAACCTTCTCTGGAGGTCCAACCCCATTATAGGTGACCCATAACTTGGGGTTGTTCCCATTGTGTATCTCAATTTGAGGAAGCCTAAAGAGCTCTCTCCAAGGGTGTAGATTAAATCTATAATATTTCAAACACATATATAAGTATAAATTACTAAATGAATATCCCAAGAAATTGATTTTCCAAGTTATGAGCTAGTTCACTATTGTACTTGTTTTATACATATTTCATGATTCACAAATAATCCAATACATGATGGATAACTACATTAGTTTGAGCCCTTATTTGGACTATTATATATGTAGGTAGCAATAAATAATATATATTTATTTTGGGTTAGGTCAAAATCATTTATCCACTAACCCTTTTTTCTCCAAGGTCACCATGAAGATGAAGAACTAGGGTTTGGACATTTCATGAGGAGTGATAGTCTATAACCGAGATTTCAATATACTAGAGAAAAAATGAAGTAAAATCTATAAGTACCCAAGTGGTCATATACTTATATAATATGTATTATTTATATTACAATTGTGTTGAATCCATATACTAGTATTGATGCATTCAGCCTAGGCTAACACAAGTGTCAAGAGCTCTAGATGCACTTAATATAGAATCATGTGATTATTCTGAAATCATCTTCCAGTTTGCTTTCTATATGTTTCAAATATAGAATTATGTTATCATTAGTACAAGATAAGTATATTAATATTTTATCATTTCCATAAATATCTTCATTGTACTTTCTATATTAGGCCTATCCTAAGTTAATAAGTTGAGTTTATGTTTAAATCTGAATGTAGAACCTAATTAGCCTATTGTAGATATGATTATCACCCTTGTGAATTCTAATTTATATATACCATTTTAATGTCTAGATAACCCCAATCTAAAATATATTTTTATGGTTAAACATTATCAAAAAATTTGATTCTTTATTTGAAGTATTCTGGAGTTTCGTTTGTGAAGCATTTCACATTATTTGGCCTTTTTATGATTTGTAATAGATAAAATTTTAAATTCATTAGAGGTTTTTCATAAATATTTCAATCTAAAAAAAAACCTCTATTTATAAAATATTATACCTATTGAATGAATATATTATTATATTATTTTTAGTAAATTTAGACCTACATGCCATACATTGTACTTTTGTTTCTCTATTTTTATGGGTTTATTTGATTTCCTATTTTTCCTAAAAAACTATTTTATATTCTAAACTTCTCAAATAAATAACTTCATATTTATTTATCTTAATTGAGAATAGTATGGTCAATACAACCTATTATCACTTGGATTTTCACCCTTTGGGGAGATGTCTCATCTCTCCTCATCTAAGTGGCATAATTGAAACACCTCTAGGTTTTGGGTAGCCTAAGAATGAGGTGAATCTCTAGGTAGGGCTAGCTCCCTTGATGTAACACTTGTAGATCACTACTACACATATGATTGTAAGGGAAAAGGGAAAGAAAACTTAAATTAAACTATCTTAAAGGATGTGATACACCAAATTTATTGATGACTACCAACCAACTACATGTTACACATGAGACCATGAGACTAACTAAGCATACACTTCTCCAATATGAATCTTCTCACATTAGTATTTCATTATGAGGTTGTGATGAATGTTTAGGATAGGAGGAATAAACAAGAGGCATAAAATGACACTATTTTAATAGACTAACTCACTCAACCTTGACACATTAATATAATACTTCACATGACCTATAAGAAGAAGCTTTCCAACTACAAATATGTGAGAGAATGAGATAACAATGCTAATGAAACAACAATCATCACTAAGAAAGATTAATCATCCAAGTTAACATGAATAGTAATTACAGAGGTAAAATCAATATTACTATTGATCTATGGTATGAAAATGATCATGTCTTTGCCATACTTAGGTGGAGCATAATTTATAAAGGCTAAAATGGCTAGGTCTTATAGAACTTGAGAGAGAGAGAGAGAGAGAAAGAGAGGAGAAGAAAGAAGTCCAAAGGTCACAAGGACACTTGTAAAGATAATAAAATGAGTTTTATATGCATGGGAAGAGAGTTTGAAACTATTAATTTAATTTTAGGAAGCACAAGTGTCACCCCAAGTTATGAAACTCTTGAAATGTGGCATGAAATTGCCTTTGCTTGCTCATAAAACTGCCTTCATTATTCACCCCTATTTGAACATCCCAAATCTAGCTAGGGATATGTATCATGATTGGAATGAGAAGGAATGGTTTAAAACATGTTTATCCATGTATTGGTTGTAGACTTAAGCATCTGGTATCTTCTAAAAGTGAGCCATCACTACTTGTAGTCAAATAAACTCCTCTTTCGCACACCTTGCACAATTGGCTACAAAAAAGGAATAAATGTTACATGAAAATTAATAAAATGGAGTGAATAATACTTTAAAATACTTTCCATGGCCTTATATTCATAATACATACTTTAAAATTAGTTTACTTGAAGCTTTTTGCCCTTCTCACTACCATGTTCACTATGTCAGTTCAAATTAGATGAGATGAGAACTTTGGCAATCACACTTAAGAGTTTTTATGATGAATTAAATTAAAATGTGGAGTTAACTTGAGTCTGAATCTTCCTCCCAAATTTTTTTTCACCTCTTGGAACCTCTTGAAACTTACACAATGCATAAAATAGTCAAAACAAGCAATTTTATACCCTATTTGTACATATTTCATACAACTCATCCTAATGCTATGGAGCCTAAATAAGTCTTATACAACATAAAATAATTATTTTGGGAAACCTATGCAATTTATGTGTATTATTTCTTTCATTTTCCACATCAGGTCCTTTTTAAGGGTTTGTAAGGGTTTTAGGTAGTTTCCACTCTTAAGCTTTGTTCATAAAGATAGGATGTTGGAATTACAAAAATATTAATAAAGATAAATTTAAGGACCCATTCTAACCTCTATTAACTCCTTTAATCTCCATGAAAATCCTCATGAAAGATGTGAGAATTTGAAATTACCTTCTCAAGCTTATTTTCACATTTTACACAAGTTTGATGTGTTTCTAAGCCAAAAGTGGCTTTCCATGTGGTTTTTTTACATACCAAAAGCTTAAAAACCTCTAAAATGACTCTTAAAACATGATATAATCCATTATAATTAACTCATAATATTATAATTGCACATGACCTCTCAATTGGGCACTAGGATTAAACCATGCCTGACAAGTCTATTTACACCTTTAAGGTTTTCAAATACCTTGTTTAGTTTCTCCATTATATGAAAGGTATATCATGTTTTTTTTTATGTTACCCAACTCAAAACATATCATTTCTATGTCCAAATAACCTCTGGTTCAACCTTTCATCCCCACTTCCTAAGACTACATAGTTTATGCACAAAGGGAGTGTCTTCTATCTAAGACAAATAGAGGGCACTCTCCTATTCTCTAAAACTATGGTGAATGTTGGATAGGATTATCCAAGTTTTAAAAATGATGTAAAAAATATTTTATCTTTTTATAACATCATTTTACCTTTTAATTTTTCAAAGACCTAAGATATACTTGTGTGGAGACAGATTATGTATGTAGGGTTCTCATATGGATTATGTGTTGCATCATGAGGCCCTCTCTCTATTTGTTTTTGATATTATAGGATACCATTAGGTCATTAAAATAATCATAAATATGTTTCAATTTTTTTCAACACTTAAACCTCCCACATACTCCTCATACATTGACTGGTCAGGACTGAGTGTGAACTCTGACTGTGTTTCCTATTTTCCTCCCTCAAGAGTGACCCTTATAGGTTACCTTTCATGGATTATCTTGAGAATTTTTTTAAAAACATCACTTAAGTAACTTAAGCTAATCATAAATTTTTTTTTACCATTTATTTCATCTTTATGCTATATCTACATCAAGGAGCTCAATTCTTTTGCTCTCTACCCCTCATAGTCAACTATAGTTGACTGTGTGGGGTCCTATAGATGGATTTAATCCTTGGAACATATGTAATATAATCCATAAGAATAATTTGAATGTATTATTAAGATACCTAATATCACCAAAATTTGTATATCCATGCTCAATCCTTTACTATGGATTATGTAGGAGTTAAGGCTTGTTGTAAGTATAGATTTTCTAATTAGACACACCTATAGGTGTGTATGAAACTTACAAATTTACTCATTATCCTATAATTATAATCCATTATGTGGACATGTTTCAAATTTTAATCTTTATATATAAGGTTCTTCTTTTATAGCTCAAAACCTGTAGGTGACTATTGCCTAAATTTAGTGGCCAAATCGCAATTTTGAAGAACTCAATTATTGTCTTCCCATAATATTATACCCTCATATATTTCATGGATTTTGTCCCATGTAGAGGATAAAATACAATTTCATTAGATTCATCATAATTCCTTGTATCCTTGTTATATGACTATTCATAAAACTACTAGGTGCTTTGATTTTGTCTTTTAGGGATTTGATCCCTAAACTCATTCATCACCTTGTTAGAAGGTTATCTTCAACCTTGTTTATAAAAATATCACTTCAAAGTGGATGCAATGATATTTCAACCTATTAAAACTCTAAATAATGTTTCACCACATGGCTCAACACTCCATATGAGTACCTTAGTTCTCTATTAAGCCACCTGTAGGTGGTTATTCTAATATACATGCACTATATGTGGAATTGTAGGTAGTGAACAAGACATATGTGTTTGTGATCAATTTTAAACCCTAAAAAAAAATAAAAATGAAATTTTAGCACTCTTAAAGGTTAAAAACCTATCAAATCTCCCATTCCATCACTACATTATCTTGAGAAGCTCCTTTAGGTGCACTGCAAGTTGCATATAGACAGTGAGAAAAAATAGTTAATACTCAAATAATATTCCTTTATAAATAAATGATCTCCCCTCATGGAATTTACATGTAAAATAAATATGTTTCAAATATTGAAACAATCTCCTACACTCCATTTCAACATTTGGTCTTCATTAGATTTTTGCACATGTTCATTAATGGTGGAAGGTTGTGTGTGTGACTGAGGTACTAGCATAGTATCTTCTTTATCCAAGTGAAATAATTTTACTTGGTTATTCTTGATATTAGGGTGCATTAAACATTTTAATACCTCCATCACAACTCTGTTGTCTAAAACCTCCCCTACTATATGTACTAAGTACAAACCTGTTGACTAGTTATGTATGCATGAAAGGGTGAAAAAGGAGTAGAATGGTTTTAGCTCAATTTTGAAACTTCTAGAGTAATTAAAGAGTGTAAATTGATTTAAAGAAATAAATAATAATCTCATGACCTTATACCACGTGTCACACTCCCTTTTGGGTTGTAAAAGTGCCAAACTCTTCCTTTTTCAAAAGAAACTACCCTTTCTTCTGAAGAACCTATCACTTTTCAATTATAAACAATTGATTAAGACATAATAGCACACATTTAACATGAAATAATATTTTAACACCTTCACATTTCCTAGTTAGGATGTAAAATGCATTTGATGCTCTTTTTATGACCTTTAAATGACTCAAAAAAGCATAAGGATTGAGAATGACCAAGACCAAGACTAATGTGACATGAAATGACATTAAATAACCTATAACATACCACATGAAAATATATTAGACCCTTAAACATCTAAAAATCAAGTTTTTACATAAAGGGGTCCCAATTTGACCTACAAGGTCAAATTTGATCAACAAATTAGTGACTCATAGGGGTATTATGCCTGATATACATAGGATCAATAGCCTTATCCTATCCATGGGATTATGGAATCATCTAAAATATGAAAGTAACAATAAAACCTGAAACTTGACAACAAGGCTTTGACCAAGACAAGACAACTAATCACCTCAACCACACAAAACAAAGGACACACACAAAGTAACATAAACACACTAATAAGACACACATGTGTGCTCAAATCACTTAAGGAAATCAAAAAGAAAAAAAATATGCACAAATAGAAACTAAACATACTTTCTTTTTAGGATCAAAAGGAAAGTTCCTTAAATATTATTCTTCATGAGATGAATCATAGTGACAAGCATGTTGCTCCTTAAATCGGATGCTTAGTAGATCAAACCTATTTCTTGGCACTTCACTTGATATGATCTCAAGTAGATCATCCTTAAATAGGTCTCCAATTTAAATTTATTCCTTTTTAATTTGTATACATACCTCATACTTCTTCCCACTCTTTATCTTTTGATCAACTTGTATCTTCTTGGTAGGCATGTCTTCAAGAGGAGTGGTTTCTTGTTCCTTAGAAGATTGATGACAATAGGATTTTATTCTATCCTTAAAAAATTTATGTGTTTCTCGCAACTAATTGAGAGGATGATAACCCATTTTAATTATTTCAAACATATCATCATGAGATGCAAAATTTGAAAAGTTGATTTTTCTTTGCATACTCACTTGAGTGTCAAGGTTGCCTTCTCCATTCTTCAATAGATCATAGTCTCCTTGAAGATGAGTATAACCTAATCCAAAGTTTGCAAAAATTTCATCCCAAGGCTAATTAGATACTTTTTCTTGATCATCTATGATATCTTAGACAGTAATGGAAGAACCAATGATAATTTCCTCTTCTTTGGAAAAAGGAAAACATTCTTCCATATCAACCCAATTAGAAGTTTCAACACAAGAAATCACTTCTTCTTCAAAATTTATGACCTCTTAAGGGATCCCAAGTTGCCTCTTAATTGTCATAACATGGATTTGGGTCTTAAGGGCTACAAGATCCTCAATTTCCTTTTATTTCTTAGTGATGTCGATGTTAGGCATTTTTTAATCATGTGACTTAGTCCAATGAGGATATCAAGGAGCTATATTTTATTCAAGCAAGAGTTCTAAATTTTTATCAACCAACTGCTCCTCTTTAGGTTCTCATACCACAATTCCATCAAGGAAAAGTGTGATAGGGTGAGGATAAGATGAACTAGTTGGTGGAGGTGGAACATATGACTCAAAACTAGATTGAGAATGAACTGTAGGGGTTTATTTTGGGAGTTATTGAAGAAGGGGAGGTAAACCTTGGGTTAAAATAGCTTGGTTTTGCTCCTTCCATTTGATAGTTATTTCATTTACATATGATTTATCATGAACACTCTCTTGAGGAAGGTTATATGTGGTGTGTTTAGGCATAGGATCTTCTTTTGGCTCTAAACCTTCCATCACACCTTGACTTAACAATTTCATTCTCAACTCTAACTCTTCAATTTTATTGGCTAGGTTCTCTTGTAAAATTCTCTCTTGAAGTTGATAGGCATAAAAATGAGGATAAGGAGTACAAGAGGGATGACATGGAAGACAAGAGGTCTCTTGAGGAAGGGTGGGAAGGTCTTGTATAAGATCAATCTATTTCTCAACTTCACACTCTTTATCAAGGATTTTATCCCCTTTCTTTTCCCATGATTCTACTACCTTACTTCATCTTAGGATGTTAGTATTAGGAGTCTCTTACTAATTTAGTGATGAAATTTGAGGAGTGGATGAAGTGTTTAAGAAACTTGGAATCTCCTTAGGCTTGGATAATCCACCTTATCTCCAATTGGGGATTTCATATTTGGAAGTCACTTATTGAGGTGGGGATGTAATGGGAGAGGGTAATGAGGTCTTAGATTCCACTTCCTTTGCTAATGATATGGATTGATTCATCTAATTGTTTGTTAACTCAATATTCTTATCAAACATTGCTTCTAAAATAAGGCTTATCTTTCTAATTCTTGCTTCCATCTGATTGGGAAAATGATGACTTTGATAAGATTAATTGGGTTCATGAGTAGGTGGCAAGTAGGACTGATAAAAATCTTAGGGAGGTGGATATGAGGGATGATAGACTTGGTGAGGCTAATCCTTATGAATTCTTAGCCTATCTTCTAAAGATGCAACCAAGCCACCCACATCTAACATCTTAGTTGTGAGCCTTTGCCAATTTACTCTCTCAATAGGTACCCACTCTTTCTTAACTAAATCTAATGCATCTCTCACTTTATGAATGAAATGATTAGGAACATCTTGACCATGTCCCCTTAGTGTTTCAAGGTATATCATATACTTATCATAGCCCAAGAGAGTTTGATTGAAGGTTGAAATGGACTGAGTTGAGAGGTGTCTAGGTTAACTAAAAGAATCAAGGTATTGAGAATGTTGGTTATAGGACTAATAAAAATCATGACAAGGTTGATAAGGGTCATATTGGATCTGGTAAGGATTATGAAAAGGCTCATAAGGATGATACAAATTTTGATGGGGAATTCTATGAGCTTGATATACCTCACCATCTTGTGTAAAATAATACTCAACACCAAATTTAGCCATGAAACTTCATTGGGAAGAAAAAACACAAAGAAAAATTACCAACAATATTAAAAGGAAAACCTAGTTTGCTTGACCAGATGATGTAACTTTAGAGTTGCCATTTATTCTTAGATAGATGCCTCCAAAGGCTGATGTGTTAAAATATAACATCAAAAATATTTCAATTTCTTAGACAATGAGCCCCATTAAGCATGACAAATACTTTTATCACTTGGATTTGCATGCTTTGAGGAGATGTCTCAACTCTCCGCATCCAAATGGCATAATTGAAACACCTATAGGTTATGGGTAGCCTAATAATTATGTGAATCTCTAGGTAGTGCTAGCTACCTTGATGTACCACTTGTATAACACCTATGTTTGTGAGAGAAAAGGGAGAGAAAATTGAAAGTAAACTATTATAAAGGAGATGATGCACCAAATTGATTGATGAATACCAACCAATTGCATGTTACACATGAGACCATGAGACTAACTAAACATACACTTCTCTACTATGAATCTTCTCACATCAGTATTTCATTATGAGGTTATGATGAATGTTTAGGCTAGGAGGACTAAACAAGATGCCTAGAATGACATTGTTTTAATATACTAACTCACTTAACCTTGAAACATCAAAATAATACTTCACATGGCCTACAAGAAGAAGCTTTCCAACTTAAATAGGTGAGATAATGAGATAACAATGCTAAGGAAACAATAGTCATCACTAAGAAAGATTAATCATCCAAGTGAACACACTATGAATAGTCATGGAAGAGGTAAAATTCATATTATTATTTATTTATGGTATGAAAATGATTAGGAATTCACCATACTCAGTTGGATCATAATTTACAAAGGCCAAAATGGCTAGTTCTTATAGAACTTAAGAGAAAGAGGAGAAGAAAGAAGTAAAAAGGTCACAAGGACACTTGTCAAGTTGATAAAACAAGTTACTTGTGCATGTGAAGATAATTTTAAATTTATCATGTAAATTTAGGAAGCACAAGTGTTACCCTAAGTAATGAAACTCTTGAAATGTCACATGAAATTCCCTTTGTTGGCTCAGAAAAATACCTTCATTATTCACCCCTATTTGAACATCCAAAAACTAACTAGAGATAGGTCTCATGGTTGGAATGAGAGGGAAAGGTTTTATACATTCTTTTCCATGAATTTTTTGTAGTCTTAATCATCTAGAATCTTTTGGAAGTGACCCATCACTACCTATAGTCAAAGAAACTACTTTTTCACACACCTTGCATACTTGGCTCCCAAAAAGGCATCAATTTTCCATGAAAATTAATAAATAGTGTGTATGAAACTTATAAATACCTTCCATGTCCTTATAGGTATTAGGTATACCTTAAAATCAATTTACTTGATGCTTTTCACCCTTCTCACTACCATGTTCACTATGCTAGTTCAGATTGGTTAAGATTAGATCTCTAGTAGGCACACTTAAGATTTTGTTATAATGAATAAAATTAAAATGCAAAGTTAAATTAAGTATCAAGCTTCATCTCAGAATTAGTTTCATCTCTTGAAACCTCGTAAAACCTACACAATGCACAAAATAGTCAAAAAGAGAAATTTTGTACCTTGTCCATAGATAATTTATATAACTCATCAAAATGTTAGGGATCATGACTAAGACTTCTACAAAATCCAATAATTTTTATAGGAAAAATATGCAATTTTTGTGCATTATCTCTTTCATTTTCCACAACAAGTCCTTTCCAAGGGTTTGCAAGTGTTTTAGGTAGTTTCCACTCTTAAGATTTGTTCATATAGATAGGAAATTAGAATTGAAAAAAAAATCCACAAGATAAAATTTAATGACCCCTAGTAATCTCCCTAAACTCCTTGAATATCCATGTAATTCCTCATTAAATATGTGATCATTTGAAGTTACCTTATCGATTTTGTTTTCAAATTTTGCATAAGTTTTATGTGGTTCTAAGATAAATGTAGCTCTCCTTGTGGTTTATTTGCATACCAAGATCTTGAAAAACTATAAAATTAATATAAAAACATTATATAATCCATTATAATTCCATCTTAATATTATTATTGAAGATGACCTCTCATTTGAGTATTAGGCTTGAACCTTGCCTAATAGGTCTATTTGTACCTTTGAGGTTTTGGAATACCTTGTTTAGTTTGTCCTTTATGTATAAGTTCTATCATGTTGTTTTTTATGTAACACAACTACACACACATCCTTTCCATTTCCAACTAACATCTGGTTCATCCTTCCATCCTCATTTCCCAAGACTGCAAGGTTTATACACAAAGGCATTACCCTTTGTTTGAGACAAAATAGAAGGCACTCCCTTGTTATCTAAAATAATGGTTAATGTTTGAGAGATTAAATAACATTATTTAAATAATATTTTAGTTAATTATAACATCATTTGACATTTTAATTTCAAAAACCTAAGACAGACTTGTGCTGAGATAGACTATGTATGTAGGGTTCTCATATGGACTATGTGTTGCATCATGAGGTCCTATATCTATAATTTTTATATGATATGATCCCATTAGGCCATGAAAATAGTTATAAATATGTTTCAATTTTATCCATCACTTCCACCTCCCACATACTCCTCATACTTTGACTGGTCAAGACTCAATGTGAACTCTAACTGTGTTTCCTATTTTCATTCCTCAAGGGTGACCCTTAAAGGTTACCTTACATGTAATATCTTGATAAAATGTTTAAATACCTCCCTTTATTACCTTATGTTCATCATAAATTGGTTTGGACCTGGTTGTTTCATCTTTATGTTATATCTACATCAATGAGCTCAATTCTTTTGCTTTTTGCCCCTCATAGTCAATTATAGTTGACTATGTGGGGTCCTATAAATGGATTTAATCCTTGAAAAATATGTAATTTAATAATAAAAACCATATTAAGTTATTTTAAATATAACTTATATCACAAACATTGGTATATCCATTCCCAATTGTTTACTATGGATTATTATGATTAGACACACCTATAGGTGTGTATGGAACTTACCACCTTACTTCTCAATCATTGTTGTGACATCCTTGAGGTAAAATGTCACGTTAATCCTATAATTATAATCCATTATGTGTAAATTTTTCAAATTATCAAATTTATATATAATTTTCTTATTTTATAGCTCAAAACCTATAGGTGACTATTACTTGAATTTAGTGGCCAAATGGCAATTTTGAAGAACTCAACTACTACCTTTCTCTACTCTTCTACCCTCCATATTTTTTATTTATTTTTTTTCATTTATATGGTACAATACAAGGTAATTATATTAATTATAATTCCTTGTATACTTTTTATATGACTATTCATAAAACTTCCAAGTGTTCTATTTTTGTCTTTTAGGGATTTGATCCCTAAACTCAATCATCACCTTGTTAGAAGGTGATTTTCAACCTTGTTTAGAAAAATATCACTTAAAAATATGTTTTAATGATATTTAAACATTTTAATACTCTAAATAAGGTTTCACCACATGCCTCAAAACTCCACATGAGTACCTTAGTTCTTTGTTAATCCACTTATAGGTGGTTATTCTAATACATAGGCAGTATATGTGGAATTATAGGTAGTGAGAAAGACATATGTGTTTGTGATAAATTATAAACAATAATAAGCTTTTAAAATCAAAACTTATAACTTTAAAAGGTTGAAAACCTATCAAATATCCCATTTCATCACTACATCATCTTGAGAGGCTCTTGAAGGTGCAATATAATATGTATACAGATAGTGAGAAGAAATGGTCAATATACTCAAAGAATATGCCTTGATAACTAATTGATCTGCCATAATGGAATTTAAATGTAGCATCAATATGTTTTAAATATTGAAAAAATATCCTACACTTCATTTAAATTATTAGTCTTCATGACATTTTTGTACACGTTCATTAATGGTGGAACGTTGTGTGTGTGACTAAGGTATTAACATAGTATCTTTTTAAGCCAAGTGAAAGAATTCCACTTGATTTTTACTGATATTAAGGTGTGTTAAAAATTTTAATACCTACATTACAACTCTATGGATATATTTTAGAGCCTTGCATAGTTCATCTAATTGACTGTATATGATAGTCATAAAACAAACTGACTGTATGATAGTTATGACTATAAACTCATTAAATGTTGCTTTAGAGATGAGAATAAAAGGATAAAGGATTAAATATAAAATTTATATAATTTAAATGAATCTATAATAACCCTTTTTAATTATTATCAAAGCATGAAGATCCTATAAATAGTGGAAACCTGCTTTCAACACAAAATGGTAACTTCTCTTGCAACATGAGATGATTTGCATATCCAAACACCTTAAAACACTAAAAAAAGAATGGAAATAATTTTATGAGGGATTTAACATCATATAAAAATAAAATTAGTAAGTGAAGTGTATGGACTTGTCCAAACCAAGGTAAAACCTATAGGATGCATAGATTAGCATGCAAATTGGATAGGTCAACTTATTAGGAATGGTTCATAAAGTAAAGGTCACCATTAATTTATAACCAAACATCAAATTTAATTTTAATAATTTTATAAAACACCCCTAAGATCAATTTATCTAAAACCTCCCTTGCTATTTATACTAAGTACAAACCTACTAACTAGTTTTATATGCATGGAAGGGTGAAGAAGGAGTAGAATAGTTTTAGCTCAATTTTGACGCTAAAAAGTACTTAAATCATGTAAATTTATATTAATAATTTTAATATTTATCTCATGACCTTATCTCATGTGTCACAATCCTTTATGGGTCGTATAATTACCAACCTCTTCCATTTTCAAAGGAAATCACCCTTTATTTTGAATAACCTACCACTTTTCAATTATAAGTAGTTTATTAAGACGTAATAGGACACATGTAATGTTACATCACCTTTATAAACCTTCAAATTTCCAAAAGATGTTGTAAAACTCATTTAATGATCTTTTTATGACCTTTAAATGACTCAAAAAAGCATAAGGATTGAGAATGACTAAGACCAAGGCTAATGTGACATGAAATGACATTAAATTACCTATAACATACCCCATGTATATATCTCTTAAATACTTAATTTTATAGTATATCATGGTAGTTGTTACTTGTTATGTTTCATGTATGATGAAATCCATTAAAAAGAGTAACCAACTTGATCAATAAAATGAATGGGAATCAAAAAATATTGAATGTAATCCCTTTTTACCACTTTTTTTTTTAATATTATTGGGCCTCTTCCTCATAACCTTAAGGAGGGTGATATCTACCATCCCTTTAGCAAGGTCCATGTTGTCACTCCTTTAATGGGTAAGATAGATGTTATATGTATGCATGTTTAATTTAAGGTACATAGGGTTTGTGCTCATGAAGCATTAAAATATCAAATCATGATCCAATTCTGAGAGGATAAAAAAAACTTCCTCCAATCTAATCTACTCAAGTTATGAAAAATTAAAATTAAAGAGTATAATTATAACAAACCCTCAAGGTTAATTAGAGTTAGGTAATTTTTTTACTCTAATCAAAAAATAATACAACATTAAATATATTTAACTAAATGAATCACTTTAAAATAATTTTAAGTTTAACCTTATGGTTTAGGTGATGATTCATTTATCTAGTGATTAGATTTGAGAATGATGATTCGCTTTCATAAAATTAACATATAAAGAGCAATAAATATACATAATAATAATTCAATCATTGTTGATTAAGTATTTTATAAAGTACAATAATTTTATAGTAAACTTTTTTGTTTTATAATTCACATCATAAAGTATAACAATACAACAATATATATCTAAATAACTAGATTACAATAATATATTGTTCCACAGAACATACAAGTCACAATGAACTTGTTTAAATCTTAAAATAATTTCAGTGAAGACTTTATCAGTTGATTGTCTTAAGGAGAGGGATAATATAATCTAAGCACATTTTTAGACCAAAAATGGACTAATGATCCCCTACATAATATCCCAACAAGGGAATGAGCCTCCCTTCATAAATGGGTAGATAGTGATATTGTAGAAATTGAGAAAGTCAACTAGAAACCAGCGTGTTGTAAGATAACTATCACATGCCACATACTATAAATAAATACATTCTAACATTATATTATCAAATAAATTAAAACTAAATCAAATTAGTTAAATGATAATTTTTAAACCATAAATATTACTTTGGCCAAATTTTTCATATATTTTTAGATCTCTAAGATCAATCAATTTCACACAGACTAATCAATAAGATTACATTTATTCTAAATATTATGTTAAAACACAACTAGATAATAAGAGGGGGGTGAATCAATATCTAGTTGATTTCAAACAATTGGTACCAGAGCACTGGGTCCTTAGAGTAATCTTAATCATCTTAGGTAGATCTTGGAATGGTGAACACAAATGGTTACTCAGGAAGGATCTTCATCAAATAAGGCACCTCTCTTAATGGATCAAACTATGCATTTTAGAGAAATAGAATGGAATCATATTTATCCTCATTAGGTTTTTATGTATGGATGTCTATTGTAAATGTATATACATCCCCTGGTATAACTCCTACTGATTAGGCCACCAAGATGGCATATGAGATCAATGTCAAGGCTAAGAATGTTATTCTATGTGGATTGTCTAAATCAGAGTTTGTCAAAGTGATGCATTGTCAAAATGCACAAGATATCTGGAATAAACTAAATATCATCTATACATTATATGATAAGGTAAATCAAGCCAAGATATAAACTTACAAAGGTAAGTTTGAAATTGTTAAAATGATGAGGAATAGAACATTACAAACTATCTCCTCAAAGTGGATGATATAGTCAATGCAATCAGAGGCCTTAAAAAAGAGAACAAAGAATGAATCATTATCAAAAAGGTCATAAGATATCTTCCATCAAAGTATGACTCTAAAATATTTACACTAGAGGAAGCAATAGATCTAGATAAACTCATTGTTGATGATTTGCATGGAACCTTCACTACCTATGATATGAGAATGGAAAAAGTAGATAATTTCAAGAGAGAAGTGGAATTCAGATCTAAGGAGATTGATGAATAAAAATCCAACTTTTTCATAAGATCGAGAAGAGGTTCTATAAAGTACAAAGATAAGTTGCCCTTCAAATGGTTTAATTGTGTTAAAGTAGGACATTTTGCTATCAAATGCCCTTATAACAAGTAGGATAACACTGAGAAAGAAGAGAATAGTAAAAAGGTGAAACCTCACTATTCAAGAATAATAAATTCTTCAAAAACAAGAAAGAATTTTACACAAAAGAAGATAGTGATTCAATGGATGACAGTGATAATTTTGATGATGATCATAACTATGATTTTATGTCTGAGGAAAAGGAAGTCCTATTCATGGCAATAAGATTAGCTTCTATGGATCAAGAAGAAGTTAAAGAACTAGATGAAGAAGAATAATGAGAAGTAGATATATATTGTGAACTCATCTATGCTTTAGAGGAAATTAACAAGCTAAGAAAAGAGAACACAAAATAGAATAAGCTTGGACAAAAGGAGATTGATAGAATGTCTAAAAGTCTTGAAAAATATGATCAAATGATAGTGATCCTAAAGACATAAGTTGAAGAGGCTAAAAAAATAAAATATGTAGTCAAACTTGAACTACAATCTAAATCTAATGAGTGCATGAAATTAGAATAAGAGATAGTGGCTTTGAGAAAAAATCTTGAGAAAGATAAAGGACAATTAGACAAAGTTCTAATGTTGATAGGAGGATCAGACATTCTTGATGAATTGATCAACTCTTTAAAGTCCTTCAAAAGAGAGATTAGATCATGTTTATGAAAAATTAAAATGTTCCATAAAAATCACATATTCCAACCTATATAAAAACATGAAAGTAGAAGGAGAATTAGGAACAAAGAAAGAGAAAGCTTGAAAGGATACAAAGATAGAATCAAACACAACTAATGTGAAGAGATAAATTTTAAAAAGAAATCTTAAAGAGAAGAAGAAGACAAAGGTAACTGATGTAGATGGATACACAAAAGTGAGAGACTTAAAGAATATAGAGTTTAAAAGAGATCCTCATGATGCTCAAAGACCAGGTATTCCTCATCTTTCTATGGTTATTATTATACCTATAATCAATTTGGTCATAGGGCTACTAATTGTAGAGTTGTACCTAAAAGGAGAATAAATTTTATAAGTAGAAATTCATTTAATCCTTATTTAGATATAAATGTAATATGTTATAATTTAAATAACTTGGCCACATAGCTAAATAATGCATAACTATCTTTATAAGATCAAAAGTACACAGTGTAAAGAAAAGCATGCCTCCCAGTGTGAATAAAGGTTCACAAGTCTTTGAAAAGGAGAAAAAGAATCCATATAAGAAACCTAAGGAAGTGTGGAAAGTTAATTATCAATCTACGATTTCTCAAACTATACTCCATGCTAAATAAAAAAATTTATGGGTGATAGATAGTGGTTTCTCAAAGTATATGACTAGTGACAAGAGCAAGTTCATCAAATTGAGCAAATGTAAGGAAGGATATTTCAGCTTGGGAGACAATACTATGATAAATATTAGAGGCAAATTAACTTTGAACATAGATGTAAAAAATCCTACACATGATGTCCTTTATGTTAAAGTATCAAATCATAATCTGCTAAGTGCCAGCCAAATGTGTGACAATGGATATAAGGTCACATTTAATGTAGAAGGCTTCAAGTTAAAGAGATATGGAAAAGTAGTTATTGAAGGGAAAATAACTAAAATCAATATCTATAATATTATAAAAGTGAATGGTAATAAATAATTGATAAAAAATATTTATGAAATTTGTTTATGCTATAGAAGAATGGGTCATGTTAGCTTTTATAACCTTGTCAAAGTAAGCATAAATAATTATGTCAGACACATGCCCAAGATAACCAAACCTAAAGACACTACTTATAAGTAATGTCAACTAGGCAAGAAGATAAGGGTCAAATTTCAAAAAAAGGAGTATGCAACTATAAATCCTCTATAATTAGTTCATACTAATCTTTGTGGTCCTACTAAGACAAGAGGATCTAAAGGATAAAGATACTTCATGTTATTTTTAGATGATTACTCAATAATGATGTGGGTAACCTTTTTAAAGGACAAGCCTTAAGTATTTGAGAGATTCAATATCTTTAGGGCCATGGTGGAAAATGATATTGGATAGAAAATCAAATGCTTAAGATCTAATAAAGGTGAAAAATTCACCTAAAATGAGTTCATTGAATATTATGAGAAGCATGAGATCAAAAGGCATTACTCTATAGTAAGGACTCCATAGTAGAATGGAGTTATGGAGAGAAAGAAAAAGATAATCAAGGAAAATGGACATAAAAATCCTAAAAGAGGCCAAGTTACCTAATGGATACTAGAGAGAAGAAGTCTAAACAACATTATACATCTTTGATAGAGTTCAGCTAAGGGAAAATAATGACAAAATTCCCTATGATCTATAGTATGGAAAACCTACCTTTATTAATTACTACATTAGGAAAAATGAGGAAAAATTGGGAATATTTGAATAAAGATGTGATGAAGGAATATTTCCTAGTTATTCCACTCAAATCAAAGCCTACTTATGTTACAATAAAAGGCTACACAATATTGTAGAGAACATCAATGTTAAGGTTAAAGAAGGATTGAAACATGTTGAACCTGACAAGGAGATCAATATTGATGAATCAGATCCTGAAGAAGTAAATTATTAAGAGGATAAATAAATGAATGAAAAGGTACCTCCAATATTTTTTCAAAAGGATCATCCTAAAGAACATATAATTGGTAATAATAATGAATTTTAGACAAGGAGAAGAGCTGTAATGAATAAAAAATAAGTAAGTTTTACTCTAATGTTTGAAATTGAGCCTAAGAGCTATGTTGAATCCAAAAAGGATGAGAATTGGATAAAATCCATGAAAGAATAAATAAGCTAAACTGAAAAATAAAATTGGAAATTACTTACAAGACATTCAAATAAGAATGTGATAGGTACAAAATGGGTCTATAGAAACAAGATCAATGAGGATGGAATTTTTATAAGGAATAAAGAAATATTGGTATGCAAAGGCTATGCACAAGTTGAGGTCATATATTTTTAGGAAAAAATTACTGAAATTGTTATATTGGAAGTTATAATAATGTTTCTTTCATTCTTTATTTACAATAAATTCAAAGACTATCAAATGGATGTTAAGTCTACTTTCTTGAATGAGAACCTATAAGAGGAAGTTTACATAGGAAAACCTAAAGGTTTTTAGTAGTCAAGGGAATAATTTTATGTGTGTAGACTAAATAAATATCTATATGGTCTAAAATAGGCACCTAGAGCATGGTATTCAAGATTGGACTAGTACCTACAACAATAATATTTTAACAAAGGTTTTATAGACAATAATCTATAATTTAAATTAGAAGGTGAACATACATTGATTATTTTTGTTTATGTAGATGACATCATCTTTGGTGGAAGTAATAAAAAAATGTGCAAAAAAATTTCTACACAAATGTAAAGTGATTATCATATGTCTATGTTAGGATAACATTATTTCTTCCTTGGTCTACAAATAACACAAACTAATGAAGACATATTCATATCCCAAACCAAGTATGTAAATGAAATGCTTAAGAAGTTTAGAATGGAATATATAAAACCAATTAGTACTCCCATGATAACTAAATAAAAGTTGATAAAAGAGGATGAGTCCCTTTATTCAAATTAGACTATGTACAGATCAATGATATGTAGCTTTTTATACCTTACTACATCAAAACCAGATATCATACAAGTAATTTACATGTTTGCAATATTTCAAGCTACTCCCATATAATGACATGCTAATGTAATGAAAATAATATTTAGATATATTAATATCACAATTGATTATGGCCTATGGTATCCTACAAGTGAATATTTCACTTTGATAACATATACAGATGTTGATTGGGTAGGAAGTGTGGATGATATAAGAAGCACTAATGGTGGTGAATTTTTCCTTAGGAATAGACTTATTTCATGGCTAATCAAAAATCAAGAGTTAGCTACTCTTTCTATAGTAGAATAAAAATATGTGGCAATAGTGTCATGTTGCACTTAAGTCTTATGGATGAAGCAAACACTAAAAGACATCAAGGCAGAGTACACATCACTTATCTCTATCCTTTATTATAATTAAATTGATATTAATATATAAAATAATTTAGTGATGCATTGTAGAACCAAGCACATATCAATCAAGTATTACTTCTTAAGAGAGAGGGTTGCATATCAAGAGCTCATAATGGATTTTGTGTTAACTCAGGATCAAATTTTAGACATATTCACCAAACATCTTCTCAAGGAACAATTTGAGTATCTAAGATAAAATTTGGGAGTGGTGACTCCTACATCACATAACTAAATCCTAGTGTTAAGGCATGAGTCTATGGGGACTCTCATATAAGCTTTTTTAATCCCTGGAAGAAGAGAGAAAATGAAACTTAGGTATGCATATATTTGCAAATTTTAATGAGATGATTTTTGTAGATTCTTGGACAAATTCCTTTATTTGATAAAGGGGATAAACATTTAGACAAATAATTAGAAAGAATCCCTTTACCATTGATTTCAAAGGGGGAGAAAGTTGAGTATTGGAAATATGTGCCATTTCCTAAGGGGGACAATGTTTGGTATTAATATCTTTAGTTCATACTCATTAGAATCCAATGCAAGCAATGCTAGAGAAGGAGAAAAATATAAGAAGATCAAAGCATTTAGTTTTCCATCAATGACAAAGTGGGAGATTATTGGAAATATGATTGTCATTGATGTTAAAAGGGACATTATGAACATGGCATTGATGATTAGGACTAAGTATTGCGATTTAAAAATGTGCAAGAGATCTTATCAAAGGTCAAGAGTGATTTTAGTGCTTGTGGGCATGAGTGGAATTCATCTAGTTATTCATATTGATCATCTAGACATTTTGGGTCTATGATAGGAAATTATGAGAAGGCAATTTGTTGATGTCACCATTACCATGTGTGGATGAGTCTAGTGGAGTTGGTTATTATATAACATATTTGAAGTCATGCGATGAAGTGAAATAGAAGATATGGGGATGTAAAGTTGGCTACTCAGATAAAAATCACTAAGTTTTTATACCTAGCCAAATTTTTAAAATGGTTTAGCAAAGCCAAGTAAGCATATTGATGAGGTCAACATTCACACGTATGGAGGTTCTAGGAGAAAAAAATCATATGGGTTTGTTAATTTTTGTGACTATTTTCTATGCACTAAATCTCAAGTCATGCAACATAGCATGACAAAAGTTATGCTTGAGCAAAGTTGGGATCTTAGGAATTTTGACAGTGTTTTTCAATAGTCAAATTTGCAAGTTGCAAGATAAATCTAAGTAGGCACTTTGATGATGCCATATATTTCATATATGAAGGCTTCAAGAGAAAATGGATATATAAAAGGAATATCCTATGTAAGAGGATCTTATGCACTAATTTACAGGTCATGTGAATAAGTGAAATAAGTGTTATGTAGGTACAAAGTTAGACTTCCAAGCATATTGAAATAGTTCCCATCCTTATTCAAATATACACAAGGTCCTACAAAGTTGTCATGATTATTAGAAAGACCATTTATGGATATTTTCAAAGGAAACAAATAGAAGATCTATTATGGGTTTTTTAAGAGCATCTTGAATACATAGTCCATAGGTTTGGATGAGGAGTGATTAGCCCATAATTGAATTATCTTTTCTCTAAAAAATTATAGGGTTTCTCATTTAAACCCTAAGGTTTTAAGTCATGGCATCAATAGGATTTTCTATTTTGATGTTTATGATATATATATTCTTGACCTAGTAGCTTAAGTTAGAACTTAACTATTTTTATTATTGTAAAATTGACCCCTTTGACCTAGCAATTGCTAATTCAAGAAGTGATCAAAGGAATTAATATTTCTTAAGTCTTATACTTTATATTTATCCAAACTTGATCAAATTATAGTACCTAATCATACATTGAAGATCCAATGAAGTGAAGCAAACTCAATATGTCAAAGGCACATCCAAGTAAATG
>JARHVA010000337.1:3835000-3845000 GCA_037957365.1 Torreya grandis
AATCAATCATCTACATAATACCATGTAACATTGAATGATTCAAATTTTATTAACTTTATATACTAATCATTCCTTATGAAAAGGTTAAACTCTAGTTATTGAACACAAAATAAACTTTAGGCCATAACCAAAACAATAAACCTTATTAATATTTCAACCCATGCCTTCAAACTTACCAATGTATAATGCCAAGATTAATATATTATGCCTTGTTTAGATATTCAATCCTCTAAAACATTATTATTACATAAGGTTAAACAACCTTATCAACAACACAAACAAATAGCTTTTGAATAAAAACTATGGATTTATTCAACTCCAACATGCCTTTTGATTTAATTGTAGACATTTTATCAAATAATATAACTTATTAATAACACAATTAAATCATTGTTTGATTCTTATAATGAATTTCAATGAATAAAGATATGTCCTAAGGTTTATTTGAAAACACTATAATAAGAAATCTGTTTTATAACAAAATTTTATTTAACCTAAAACTAGGTCTATTACATAGACCCTACTAACTATATATATAGGAAGTAAACTAAGTAAACATTCTACTTTACCTAAACAAACATTCATTATCATTTTCCATGTCATATGGAACATAAATGCAATTAATGGAGTAAGATCAACATTTAATAATTTAAAAATAATAAATGAAAACACACTACCAAGTTATACAATATGTAAACATAATAATCAATCACATCCACATGTTGTAAACAATATAAATCAACTAGTAATTATTTGATAATCCTACTCTATGTTGTGTGATGGGTTTCACGTTTTTATTCTCTCTCTTTTCACAGGTATCCATATAAACTATCCTCTCTAATGATACCCTCCATTATTAATATTGAAGAGGGCAGATTCCATCCTACATCCACCTTAGTACAAATGAATAGTGGTTAGACCATATCATCTAAAACCATAATAAGCTAGTGTAATAAAAATATTTCTTAATCATGAATAAAATGTACTGTGAAGAATGTAACTAGTTAACTAAAAATTAATAATCATGATCATAAGAAATAAACACTATCCATAATCAACATATAATGAATTTTAGTTACTTAACACACCAATTAAACCCACTATTAAACACAAAATTAGTAATAATAAGTCTAGAGGAAAATTGGGATACAACATCCTTCCCTCTAATGTTGGTCATTATCCCAATGACACTTATTTTAACAAAAGTTTAGAAATAAAATAGTGTTTATCAAAATTAAAACATAATATCAAAAAATTACTAAGTAAACAAATGAAGAAACAACTTATGAAAATATTCATAATCTTTCCAAGTAAAACGATTTTTAGAATATCGATCCCACTAGACCTTGCACTGTGACACTTCTCTTTTACCAAACTAAGTTTTCAAGTGTCAATTATTTTAAATGGTTCTCTATGACCACATCATGATCTATAATTTGTAAAACATTCCAATCCAACATATGAGAAGGACCAATAAGATACTTTTTAAGATAGGACACATGGAAAACATTATGCATGAGTACTAAAGCTAGTGGCAAAGTAAGCCTATACACTATAGGATTGGAAACTTATAAGACTTTGAAAGCTCCCACATATATAGGAGATAACTTGGCTAATTTACCAAATTTGATAGAGATTTTATATGGTTTTACCCATAAAAATACTTTATCTCCAACTAAAAATAGTCTTATTATTCTTTTCAAATCAGTGTAACTCTTATGTCTATCATTGGCTTTAGCCAACCTTTACCTTATTGACTTAACATATTCTTCCATTTCAAGAAACATATCTATACAAAAGACTACTCTGTATTCTAACCTATCCTATCTGATTGGTGTTCTACACCTTCTTTCATATAATGCCTCAAAAAGAGTCATTTTTAGCATTGATTGGTATGAGTCATTATAGGTAAACTCAACCAATGGAAGGTATTCTTCCCAGCTGTACTATAGATCCAAGTAGTACATTCATAAAAAATCTTCAAATCCTTGATTAACTCTCTCTATTTTTCCATTTATTTCAATATGGGACACTATATTGAAGTTAAAATCAATACCCGAAGTTGAATTAAGATTCATACAAAATCTAGAAGTTACTTTTGGATCCCCATCCAAAATAATCTTTTCTAGAAATGAGTACATCATGTACACTTATGTTAAGAATCCATTTACAAGAATAGGTGCATCATCCAAAATTTTACTATGAATGAAGTGAGATACTTTGGTGAGATTATCAACAACCTTAATGATCATGTCATGTTAATTTTGAAACATTGGCAACCTTTGGACAAAGTCCATACTAATGACCTACCACTTCCTTCTTGGTATAACATGTGTGTATAGGAACCCAATGAGATGCACATGCTCGACTTCTTTCTTTGTTATTTTCCATATATATAATGGTCTCAACTCTACTAAGATCTTAGTCACATTTGGATGTCCTGAATAAGGAACATTGTGTAGTTACTTGAGTACTACACTCCTCAAATTCACTTTATTTGGTACATAAATTACCTCATCAAACCATCATATTCAAATTTTAATTCCTAAAACTTAGGATCCTAGGCATTTGGAGCCAATGTTAGCTTTAACTATTTATAAAATTCATCTCTAGGATAGAATTTCACCACTTGATCATGAAAATTACTCTTGATAGTAGCCAAAGCTACTATATAACTTCGATGACTAAGGGCATCCAAAACCCTATGTTCCTTGACTTTAATATAATTGATGTCAAAATCATAATCTTAAAATAAATCTAACTAATATATTTGGCATGCATTTAGGTTAGGTTGGGTGAAGATATACTTGAGTCCCAAGTTACTAGTCTTGAGCTCAAATAGTTTTCCAAATAGATAATTCCTCTGAACCGGTAAGGCATGAATAATTGTACCTAGTTCCAAGTCATGTGGGGCATAATTTACCTCATATAATTTTTAATTTTAGATTCATAAGCTAAAAAAAAACCCCTCTTTCATGAAAACTCCAAGGCCATCTCCTATGGTATTAGTTATTATAGAGAATTGACCATTTGTATCAGGAACTCTCAACACTAGTGTTGAGTTGAGTCTTCTTTTCATCTCTTGAAAAGATTACTCACACTTCACCAACCACAAAACTTTTGGTTTTTCTACTAAACAGAAGTAATCAAATTTACAATCTTAGAAAACTTTATAACAAAATTCCTATAATACCTTGCTAAACCCATAAAATTCCTAACTTCATGGATGTTTTTAGTTTTTGGGCATTCCATAATGGCTTTAATATTCAAATTATCCACTAAAATTCTTTATGCATATTTAATGTGCCCAAATTACTATACCTTTTTCTAAAATAAAGAACACTTTAATAGCTTCCCAAAAAGCTTATGCCTTCACAACCATTATAGAACCAACTTCAAATTCTCTATATGTGCCTCCTTAGATTATGAATAGATGAAGATATCATCTAAAAATACTAATAAAAAATGATCTAGATAATCTATGAACACATTGTTCATGAGATTCATGAATACTACATGTGCATTTTCTATTTGACAAGGAAGAAACATTAATTCATAATGACTTTATTATGATTTGAAGGCTATTTTTGGAATGTCTTCCTCATGAATCCACAACTAATAATAACTTACCCTAAGATCAATTTTTAAGAAAATTGGTGTTCCATGCATTTGATCAAAACTATCATCAATGCAAGGTAATTGATACCTATTTTTGATCATTACCTTCTTTAACATCCTTTGATCAATACATAGGAAAATATTTCCATCTTTCTTCTTAACAAAAACCAATGGTGCATCACATGGTGACACACTTGGTTTAATCAACCCTTTAAACATTAGCTCTTGAAGTTAAGCCTTTAACGCCATTAACTCAATTGTCACCATTCTATAGGAGATTTAAACTATGGTTCAAACCTTATAATGATGTCGATTGGTAAATCAAATTTTCTCTTAGGAGGTAAACCCAAAAATTCTTCAAGAAAAACATATTGAAAATCTTAGAGAAAAGGATAATTTTCAATAGGCATCTCCTTTGATTCCTCTATCTCATTTATTTTTACAATAAATGCTTGACATCCTTTCTTTTAAGCATTTTTCAATTGAACTTTAGAAATATACCTCAATTTAAGCTCCCTCATTTCTCCTTGACTTTGGGTTTGATTATGAAAATCATCCAGACACTCAACCATTTTAAGTAGACAATCTACCTTGAATTTATGTTGAGCTAACCAATTTACTCCTAGGATCAAATCATATGACCCCAAAGGAGTTGTAAATAAATCAACTCCTATAGTGAAATCTATTTGTTTAATCTTAGCTTCAACTAAACATTCAGTAGCTCTAGTATCAATCAAAATCAAAATTGGTTGACCAAAAAGATACTTGATAGATCTATAATATAAGCCTAAAACTTAGCTTGTCAGTTATCAATATTTGTATGAATCCTCTACTAGAAAGATACTTGATATGCCCCTAACCATCAACATATCTAGGGATATATGTAGATGACTTATGGCTTGTATAGCCCTTTTGCATATTATTTTACATTTATATATGCAATCATATTCTTAGTATGTTAGCTTATGTGTTATACATGGCCTTGGGAGACTATAAATATGAGGTAGGGTTATTTGTTCATCATCATATTAGAGTATTCATTTATTATTACAAACATTTAAGAGGTTGTCCCTTCAAAGTGGCTTATCTACTATTCATATTTCTTTTATATTTCCATATCATTATGATATATTAATATTATTATGCTTATTTAGTGAATTAATATCATTAAAAGTGGTCTTAGAGCTTTGATTTGGGCCATAATTAGGTTTAAACCCCTAGATCTAGGAATTTAGATATGTATTGTAAATGGTTGTGAATGTCTCCATAATTTTTTTACTAGAGGTGTGAAATTATTCAAGTAATTTTCCATTCAAATTTTAGTTAAATTGGATATATTTTATAAAATTTATCACCATTTTAATTTTTTCATAAATTTGCTCCCTAGCTCATAAGTTTTAGAATTTTTAAAATTTGTTTACATTTTTGGAAATCTTGGAAAAAATTAGTTTGGGTCTATTCTTTGATATTTTTTATTTGAGGGAAACACATTTAAAAGAATTCATTTTCAAAATTGGGTCAATGGGGTAAAATAAGGTTCACCATCAAGCCTTCTTATGGTTGGTCCTAACACTCATGTGTAGGGGAAAGGGAAATAAACCCCTAAAACTCATTCAGTGGATGACATAGAGTCTATAACCTTTGATATGATGTATTTGGAGATGATTTATCAAATTCAGTCAAATATACAAGGCCTAATATAGAAGGATGTGCAAGTCCAAACTCAAATGTCAATAATGCAAGGGGATCTTAATGGCATGATAAATTAGTTTCAGTAAATAATGACACAACTAGCTACCATTTCATCTCATTTTCCATTGAAAAAAACCCAAATTTTCATTTTAGTTCTCCTCCTCTCAATATTAACACCACTAATATGGGGGTGAAACTGATGTTGCTAAAAGTGGACTTGTGCAAGTTTTATGGTAAGGATCCACTCACATAGATCGTTCAAATTTAAAATATATTTAATCTACACCAAACTCCTAGCTCTCAAAAGGTGGTCTTGGCATCTCTATATCTAGAACTTGACTCATTCATTTGGTATCATTGGTTGTGTGCTCAAAATAAGAATACTGGTGCTCTTGTTACATGGTCAATATTCACTGATGAAATGATGTCTCACTATTGATATAATGTTTTCCAAAACTACATCAACTAGTTAGACAAACTACAACAAATATTAACAATGAAGGATTATATTAATCAGTTTTAAAATCTATCCTTACATGTGGAAAACATAAATAAGGTGAATCTGATTGACCTTTTTTTGGGTGGAATAAAAGATAAAATTTAATTGGAGGTTCACATGTTTAACCCCATTATTTTATCTAAAGCTATACCAAGGGCACACTTATTAGAGGAAAAAGAGATGAGAAAACATCTTCCTTTCACTACTATCTAGGAACACACCTCCCTAGCTCCATCACTACCTCAACCTACCAGATTAACAACATAAAAAATTAAGGATAAGCATGTCAAAGGGTTGTGTTATAGTTGGGACAATAAATGGATTAAAGATCATCAAGGTAATGAAAATAAGTTATTTTACATTGAAGGGGCCAATGAGGATGAAGAAGATGATGAGGCATCTGGTGAGAGTTTCAAATGACCTAAGGAATAATTTATATATTCTCAACCTACTATCTCATTCCATGCCCTTGTAGGTATTTATACTCCTCATAATCTTAAGGTAATGGGTTTCTTTAAGAAATAGAAGGTCATGGTGTTGATTAACTCAAGAAGTAAACATAATTTTATGAACATTAAGTTGGCTACTTAGTTGAATTGTTTCATCTACCTAACCCCAAAATTTGAGGTCATGATTGCAGATGGTGGTACAATTAATTGTTTTGGAAAATGAAACAGTATTAAGTTAGCAAAGGGGGACTATTTTCTAAATTCTCTTATGTTTTCTATTCCTATGTGTGGGACTAAATTTTTTTGGGAGTATAATGGCTCACCACATTAGGCACTATTGAGATTAATTTCCAAGAAATATTCATGTGATTTCATTCTAAAGGCAACCTAATAAAACTATAGGTATTAATAACTAAATCTCCACAAGTGGTTAGTTCACATTAGATGACCAAGATACTAAAAAAGGGTTTTAAAGGATTTGTGGCATGTTTATTTTTCATAGATGTTCAACAAACTAAGATTTTTTCCCATATTTATATACAATAAATATTAGATGAACATTTAGTTATTCTTGATCCTAAAATGGTCCTTCAAACACACATTAAATAGTTACAGTCTAGAGTGGTTATTGAGTATTTGATCAAATGGAATAATCTGCCATCTGAATATTCTACATGCGAAGATGAACCCTTCATACAACAACATCCAATATTTCTTTAACATTGAGGAAAACAATATTTTTAAGGTGAGGTGCATATTATGCCCTTAACCATTGAAATGTCTAGGGATATATGTATCTGACTTATGGCTTTCATAACCCTTTTACATATTATGTTACATTTCTCTATGAACTCATATGCTTAGTAGGTTGGCTTATGGGTTATCCATATCTTTGATAGACTATAAATATGAGGTAAGGTTATTTTTTCATCATCATATCAAATTATTAATTTATTATTTCAAGCAGTTAGGAGGTTTCCCCCTTGAATTTGCTTATCTATTATTCATATATTTTTTTATATTTCCATATCATTGTGATCTATTATTGTTATTATGATTATTTGGTGAAGTAATATTATTACATGTAAGGTAATAAATACCTATTTTTTAATGTCACCTTGTTCAACATCCTATAATAAATATATAGGCAAAGAGTTTCATCTTTATTCTTATCAAACACCATTGGCACACCCCATGGTGACACACTTGGTAGAATCAGCCCTTTATACATCAGATTTTAAATTTGAGCCTTCAACTCCAAAATTGGAGCTCATCATTTTATAGTGGGTTTAGACTATGGTTCAAACCTTGTAATTATTTTGATTAAGAAATAAAATTCTCTATTAGGAGGTAAACCTAAAATTCTTTAAGAAAAACATCTCAAAAATCTTGGAGAAAAGAATAATATTCAATAAAAGGATCCTTTGATTCCTCCATCTAATTTAATTTTAAATTAAATTCTTGATAGCCTTTCATTTAATCTTTATTCAATTGAATTTTATAGATCTACCTCAACTTAATCTCCCTCTTTTCTCCCTACATTTGGGTTTGATTACCTAAATCATCTAGACATTCAACCATTTTAATTAGATAATATACATTGGATTTATGTTGAGATAACTAGTTTACTCATAGGATCACATCATATGACCCCAAAGGAGTTATAAATATATCAATTACTATAGTGAACTCTAGTATTTTGATCTTAGTTTTGACCAAACATTTATCGACCTTAACTCTGGATTCATTCCCAAATTGAACTGACCATACATTTTTCGTAACACAAATTTTTCTAGATAACTTGGTAAGCATACTATGAGTAATAAAACATTTATTATATCTACTATCAATTAAAATAAAAATTGGATGACCATAAAAATACCTGATAGATCTATAGGAGAAGCCTAAAACTTAGCTTATAATTTGTCAATAGTTACGTGAATCCTCTACTAGAAATATCCTTGTTGTGAAGCTGAACCATTTTTATTACTATCTAATTTACCATGAGTGCATTTTATAGCATAATTATCACCTCCACAGATGAACCATCTCCTAGGTAGTCCTTTCTTTTTATTTTTTTGATTCCCTATGAAACCTCCTTTGAAACCATTACCTGGTTTCTTATTCCTCAAATCACTATTAAACTTGGAATTTTGACTCTTAAACTAATTTTTAGAGTTTCCATTCCTCTTCTAATTATTCTTTTTGAAATTAATTTTGGAACCTCTAAAAGTTTCATTAAATTTCCTTGACATGAGCAAGTGAGTTCAACTTCTACTCTTGCTTAACTACTTTTTTGAAGACCTAATCCATAGTAGATGGTCCACGCACATACACTTTACACCTAATGTGGGGTTTTAATTCCATAATAAATTTATTGATGTGAAACCTCTCATCTACCTAATATTACTATAACATACTTTAGGAATTTAGTAAATTACACCTAGTACTCAATCACTAAAAGGTGTCCTTACTTCAAATTCTATAAATATATTATCTTCTCATAAAAATAGAGTTGGGGTAACCATGTGATCTAACATGGTCACAAAATATTACCATGTGTTGGTGGTAGAGTCAAGGTTCATCTTTAATTTCTTAATTAACCACCACATAACTACTTCACGAACCTATTGGTAAGCCCTCTAAACTACTTTTATAACCTCAGAGTAATTCCAAATATTAAAATACTTTTACATCTCAATTATCCATGCTTCAGATCCATCTCTAAAAAAATTTCCATCAAACTTGGGTGGATTAACCTTTTTCATATCTCATGTAAGATCAATAACAACACATGCTCTCACATAATGAGGTACATCCTTTTCTAAATATATTAAGGAAATTCTTACTTAGAAAGAAATTATTCAAGTTAATTCTAATTGTTATCCTTAACATATCCATGAAATTCCTATTTAAGGATAGCTATGTAGTCCCTATTCCCATTCATGGCTATGATAATTCGATCAAACATTGTAGTTTTTCAATGACAAACTGATTCAGATCAATTGGGGAGGGGGGGTTAGTGTTATTAGAATTTGATGTACCTGATCTATTTTTCCTTCGATGTGACATTCTTATTTATAAATGAAGAAGAATAATAATATGTTACTAGACTCATTAAGTCTAAGTGTTTGAGCCTTAACTCTGATACCATAATGTAACAACCCCATAGGGATAACTAGAGTTAGTAATTTTTTTAACTCTAATCAAAAAATAATCCAAAATTAAAGATATGTAACTAATTTCATAATTTTAAAATAACTATAAGTTCAACCATAAGGTTTAGGTTTTGATTCATTTAGCTAGTGATCAGATTTAAACATGTTGATTTACTTTCATAAAACCAACATATAAAGAGTAATAATTATCCATGTTAATAATTTAGTCACTACTGATTAAGTATTTCATTAAGTACAATAAGTTTATATCCAACTAATGTTATTTTAAAATTTACATTAGAAGGTACAAAAATACAATAATACATATTTGAATAATTAGATTACAATAATATAATGTTCCAAAAAATGTATGAGTCATAATGAACTCATTTATATCCAAAAAAATCTACGTGAAACATTTATTAGTTGACTAATAGAAGGGGAGGAGTATATCATCCTAGTGATTTTCCACACCAACCATGGACCTATAATCCCTCAAACAATCTCCCAATAAGGTAATGACCCTTCATGCATGGGCAGATAATGATAGTGCATAAATTGATAAAGTCAACTAGAAACCCCTA